>PPHD01012965.1:0-17655 GCA_002909625.1 Bambusicola thoracicus | reverse complement strand
ATATAAATGGCCATATGCTTATGGCCCCGGCCATAAGCAAAGTCCATTTCTGCTGCAGAGAACAGTGCAAGGAAATAGGGGAACAAAACCGAAGTCCTGTAGTTGCCTCAAATTCATCAAGACACATAATGAGACTTTTTGATGTAGACTGACTCCCTCATGCTTACCTAGAGCTGCTCCAAATAAGGCACCTGGGATTGCTTTCCAGACACTTTCTGCACTCAGGTGTTATACAGATTTATGTACTCACACAGCACACTGAGCTAATTTGAACTTAAATGTGTCATTTCATTCTTCAGAAATAAATCTCACAGCAACACCAATTTCAAGGCATTTTATACGTTATTCAAATATTTTACTATTTGGTTAATAGACAACTGTCCCAAATAAATGATGTTACTCTGTGATGAGTAATGAACGGAACAGCATCCACTGTAATGAACTATCCAGGTCTGTAAGCTGATTGTTGCTGACATGAATTATCGTCTGTACTTCTAATACATAAATCAAAGCCTAATAGGTTTCCAAATACAGCATGTTTAACAGATTATAGCACACATTAATGATACTTAAATACAAGGGCAAGTTCTGCTGCGATGGCTTTTCCATCTGTCAATTTCTGCTGAAGGCTAAAATATTAATTAATGACAAACCAGCCTCAAAACTGTCCCTAGAATACTCAGTCTGACAAGGTCATTATCAAGATGTGGGTATAGAGTCGTCAAGACTACACAGACAGAGTGTTCCCTAAGCGCTGCATATTACTTCCCCCACTGATGCTTGAGAGCAGCATCGGTTTCTCAGCCCTGATAATGACCTGGTGTTAGTATACATTTCCAGCTGGCAGTGCTTTATTGGTACTGCCACTAACAGGCTTTTAGAGTCAGATCCTGACAGCTAATTCAGCCACCAGCTTGCCCCATACCCTATTTTTGCAACAAAGTACACCATGCCATGTTAATATTATATATATATGTATATATTGTTATGCATATATATACACACATACAGACATGAAGAGAAAGAGAAGGAATATCCAGCTCTACTAGGAAAGATACACCAACCCTCACTGCATGCTGAGGGTCTCAGTCAAGAAGTTCATCAGTGGTCTGAGCAAAGGACAAGGACCAGCATCTTCTCCAAAGGTCCCATTTCCAGCTCACCCTGGATAGCAAATGCTGAAATCTTTTCATAAGAAAACATTTTTTTAATAATCTCAGAAATTCTCTGATCGCTCTCTTTACCCCAAATCCATATTTTGTTTCCTCAAGCAGGGGAGTAACCGTTCTTTTTACCCCAAGGAATTGAGCACAGTCATTTTCACTTTTCAAAGCGGATGTTAGTGAGGATGTCTGCAAAGTAGCTGCTTCTACTTGAAAGCTGAGCAAAACTCAGATTGTCATATGCTTTGACATTAATCTCATCCACATGCAAAAGGAAAAAAAGAAAAAGAAGAAAAGGAGAAAAAAAAGAAACAAAACCCATTTCAACTCTCCAAAACTTCTCTTCCTGCAGTAAATATGCAGAGCTTAGTGATACTTTCCTCCTCACAAGGCTGAGCCCTAAATTCCCAATGAAACAAAGAAAGAGCTTTAGCCATTCCTCATCCCTATCTGAAAGTTTCCCTCACCTCAGCTGATTTAGTAAGGTGAGTCACCAGCAAAAGCTGCATTTCCTTGGTGATTTCTTTTGCCTGCAGAAGCTGTGCCCGTCCACATGCAGCTTATGTAAGGCTGAGTGACTACTGCCCAATTAGTGTTGTTACCTAACCCTCTTCCCTAGCACAGATAAATGATTAAGCACTTCCATAATGAACCATCCATGCTGTCCTCTGACGTTTTCAGCACCATTTCCACACCTGACGCACACCACACCTCAGCACTCAAGGGGAGAAAACATGTTTATTCTGAGTGTGGACAGGCTGGGCAGCAATACCTGCTGCTAAAACTTACTCATCTGCCATCTCATAATACACCAATCTGCTTGCCAGCTTTTTGTGCTATTTTTTTCCTTCAAGTTCTCAGATATGATTTCGCCAAGTTTTAGAAGACTTGCTAAAATGAGTGCTGACTCCCATTTTAGGCCAACCCTCCACAGATCTGTAAAAGTTTGAGTTGTATTGCTGCCACCATATCAGAAATCGACTCGGCTCTTAATTTGCAGTTGCAGAGAGCGATAATCCCAATGTTAACAGAATCTCTGTTGTTGGCATACATGTTTTCACTTTGCCAGGCACAAAAGCTCTGCAGACCTGATGTGTTGCCTCAGTTATTGATTTCTATCTGCAGCATTTGCTTGGATTTCTCACAGGAGTCGAGCTTTCCGAAAGGCATATAATCTGATGGTACAAAGAATACAGTTTAGAGCAGCCTCAAACCTGCTCAAAATCCAAGCACATGAGAAAACTTACACAAAATTCATGCCTCTGTATAAAAAAATATAGAAAATTGATAGTTCCACACATGCTTTTTTAATAAGCATGGCCATATATACTTAAATTTGCTCGATTCTCTGAAGGCTGCGTACAAAGGGATGATGCAACCAGATCAGCCTAATTCTGCTGTCTTGTTTTAGACCAGGAACAACACTACTGATTTCAGTTGATTTTTAAGGAAGAAAGAAGTAGGCCACGCGCAAGTATGTTTTATTAAAGCCTCTGAGGCACATAGCAGTACTAACAGCAATATAAAACAATATGTGAGATTCATTTGCGTAAGAAATTCAGGTAAAATATATGGTTGACATACAGTCAAGGTTAATAGTCCATAGAGAGCGAGCAGCCATAATTTTAAGGCTGAAAAAGATAGGAAGGATACTTTAAGACCTTCTGTGTTGGGAACATAGCTATATAGCACCATAAATACCAAATGGACTGCACACCATTACTGTATTCCTCATATTCATCAAGCCTACTAATAACACCAAATTACAAGGCTACAAGTAAGGTAACAGACATAGGAAATCACACAAGACCCTTACGTTTCAGAAACTGCATCATTAGGGTAAAAACCAATGCTCCTGAGAGGCAAAGGAAATAAAAAACAAGTGCTAAGCTGCTTGGAGGAACACAGACACATGATATAGTACAGTCATTCAAGCAGCACTCACAGGACTCTGTCCATGGAAAAACATTGGTAAATGCACCTATAGGAACAGCTACAAGAGCACACAGTCTAAACATGCTTACCAGTACTTGTGAAGTCTCTTTGCTGGTAAAAATGTCTCTGTTTCTTCTTTCAAAGTGAAGATCATTGTATCAGTCCAAGAGAAAAGGCTGAAAAGAAGAGACAAACTAATGAGCATGCTGACCATAGAAAAGGAAGAAAAAGGCAAATTGGTACAGTGTTATACTGAATACTGCTGTCACAAGTTCATTGATTTTCTGCCTTCAAAAAGCATGTGTAATGATTTCATTTTCATGTTATTCTTAGCTCATTATAATGAATACTTACAAGATGAGAAGGTTGGATCATCATATTGCATGGATTTGAAAATGAAAACATCTCTAAATTCCTAGATAATGCACTGCCCTTATTTTATAGTAAAGGTACTTAATGAATATGACATATAACCAAATTTATTCTAGGCTTTGTTATCACAAAAGTTCAATAAATCACAGATACTGAAAGTTACTTTAAAGTAAAGTTCTTTGGTCTGCAAAGTCAAGCTCTCAAATTAAATAATATCTGCTTTTCTTTGAAAGCATTGAGTTCTTTCTTTATCATTGTCTTTCTTTATCATATCTGATATTAGGAGGGAAATAGTACACATCACAAATACAGATTATGTGTAGTTGTGGTAGCAGTACGTGAATGTGTAAGACAGTAATGTAAGCATTGATAAGTAAGAAAAAAAACGTACAAATACAGTAGGAATTGCACATTATGAGTTACATAGAATAATGTGTTGGTAAAATGCGTTCAAACAGGGTGAAAAAGATGGCTCTTTTCACAAAAAGAAATGCAAATACACTGGCCACTACTGTAAACTGAGGAATTTGTTCTGAATGCAACAAAGTTTTTAGTCACTAGAATGCAATATATTTCCACAAGTCTCTACACAGTAGTCAGTACAGAAAAAGTAATACATTTTAAGCTGATTCCTGATGCATTTCCAAAGAGACAGAGATAGTCCCTGCAATAATGCTGAGTCCATAATGGAGATCTCTTCCCACCAAAGACCTGTGATCCCAGATTTCTCCACCCTGCACTTGCTTATGCTCTTTCATGTTATCTGACTTTCTTCATATACTCTGGAAAAACATGCAAGTTGGTCAGCAAAATGATAGCATAAGGGAAAGGAAGCAGAGTTTGAACTCTGAAAGGCCTCACTGCCTAAGTATCTTTTGATCTTGAGCACTAATTGTTAGTGCCTATTAAATGTACAAAATCATTAACAATATCTCAGCAGCAAGTTAATGAGAAATGAGAAAAACAAATGTAATTAACCACAGAAAGCATCCACTGAGCCAAACTATTCATAACAAAAATGCAAACTTAGTCTAACGCGCTGGCACTCAGCAGTCTGACCTAACAGAGCTGCTGTCTCTCAACTGAACTCAAAGCCCTCAATGGATTTTTTATGGTGTTAGGCCCTGTATGCCACCACACAGAAAACACGTAATCAAAACCAACTCTTCCAAGACTTCCCACATGATGTCTGCTCAGCTCTGCTTTCCTGCTCTACTGCCCACTTATGTTTCCTGTAGTCCTTTCCACATATGTTCTCCCAGGCTGATGTCCAGATGGGAGCTACTTTATGTACCTGCTCTTCGTGGTGTGGCCACGCTCAGAAGACACGATTGCTTTAAACTCCATGCACCATTTATTCTTTACATTGTATTTTCCCCTGATGGTATAATTAATAGATAACATTCAGTGCCAAAGATGTCCTGTGAACATTCATAGGAAATACCAATTACTGACCCTTTCCATTTTCTCTAAATTGAGGACACAGAGGCCATTAACCTCCTTCTAATCCAGGTGAAATTGTAACAAAACATAAATAGAATATGCATCTGCAGAATGGCATAATATGGGTTCAGTTGTATGACTGTGGCAACTTCATGCCCTCTTTCAACAACCCAAAGGTTCTCTCAAAGCTCACTTGTTATTCTTTATGGCCACATCCCAGATGCGCCCAGGACAAATTTGGAGGATTATAGGAAACACTATGAAGAGTCCTTTTTAGATTCTATGAGGCAAAATTAGGCTAAACTTCCTATTTGTGAGACTGCCTCTGCTTTGATTGCCTCTGATAAGAGCTCTTTCAGTGACCAAAAAGCATTTAACTATGATAGTAAAACAGTCATAAATGAACTAAAGTAACAGCCACTCATGATGGCAAACTTCTTCACTGCCAGTGTGCCACTCGTCACAAGGATGAGTGCTTTGCACTGGGGACATAGCAAAGCAGTTGTATTTTCAGAGGGTAGAAGGCTATCATTCTCTGTCTCTTTGCAGAGCACTGTTAGTCCTACACTCTGGCTTTTCACTGCAAAGTAAACAAGCAGATTGCTCGCAGATAGTAAGGCAACAGTTTAATTAACATACTGCATGAGGGTTGCAAGTAGATTTTGTGCCTGATGAAAATAAAAGCCACTTTCAACTTTTTCCTGCTCATTTATTCATGTGTATAATAGGCAGCAAAGCAGCAGCATATTGTGGTAAGCAACAAAGCATAATTCCCTCAGACAAGACTGATTAGAAGACCGACCAACAGCAAGGCTCTGCCTCTGCTGCAGTGCGTGGAGGCGTCAAGGGGAAAGTAAATTAAGAGCTTGACTGCTCTGCTTCCTGAGGCATTCCCTGCAGCTGAGAAGAACAAAAGGGAAAATATTACTTGACACTAGGTAGAATATTATTTAAAAAGAAAAGATTATCTTGTTCTTCTCCTTATCCCTTCTAAGCAGTTCTTACAACTTTGCACATTAGTTAAAATGGACCACATTTCATACTTGCATCCTCCATCCTCTGCCCCTTGCACACTGCAGCAGTGCTACAGTTCTAATGCCTTATAGTCAACAAGAGAAGACAAAACAGACAAGGAAAAACTCTGCTTTAGGCAACAGCTCTGAGTCATTATGTAGTACATGCCTGAAGGTGAGCCTGGAGTGAGACTTCAGAGAGCTGAGACTTACAGGTTATAGGTTCCAGCAGTCATGAGCAGCATGAGTCACATCCTCCTCGTCCATGAAATGTTACCAAGTCCTAGCAGAAAATTCTACTCCTTCCAGATTTGGTTTTGTTTTAGGACAGAATACTCCTGAAATTAAGATATTTTCTATGTGAAAACTTTAAGTGCCTCTTTCCTGTTTGATGTCAGAATAACTTCTTGCAAACTCATGGGATCAGTGTTCACGACTTTTTATTACCAACGGAAATATTTCACAATTTTTTCATTTAGCTCCAGAGAGTAAGAATGATTTCCTCTATTACCATGGCTGCTTTATAATTGCTGTCTAAGTGACCTACCTGAAGAAACTATGGAAGCAAGTACCGATCCCTCATTCACTGACAGAAGTAGAAATAGGAGCAACTAAGTAAGGTGGGTTGAGTTGGGGAGATGGAATGAACAGCTGCCAAGCCATGTAGATACCTTACTCAATTTAAGACATGATGGTACCTACAAAGAGAAAAGATTTTTTTTTTCTTTTTTTCTTTTTCTTTTTTTTTCTTAATGCTCAGAGCAACATGCATAGGACTGTATACACAACCAGGAAGAGCTGTAGAGCAACTTGATTACTTGAAGGTTTTATTTACTTTAGATCTTCTCAGTGTTACACTTAATTATAAGCTGTCTGAGAGCAATTTTACCTGCAAAGGACACCTAAGTGCAAGTTACTTCATATTCCCAACACCTTTTCTGCCTTTTCATGCCTCCCATTCTACTTCTCTTACCTTTGCTATGCAGGAGATTGCAGAGGGAGCCAGTATGAGCCCCAGCAGAGGCTGAAAGTTGCTCTAGGGCCCTGGTATGCTGGCCATTTCAAATTAGAAATTTGGGATAGGACATAGCTCCCTTTACACAGATGACTTTCTGCCATCACAATCACTGAGAGCAGATACAGTGATTTGTTTCAGGCAATGGATCTATTGCTATTCTGGAAGACCTGTTTCCAAATAATAGTGTTCCTATTACATGCATAACTCAATGTGTTTGCAGTAAAACACCTACCTGCACATTCTGTGGGTGAGGTCTGGAACAAACATTTTTAGAGATGAAAAAATATCAACAGAATGATAAACTCGCAGCCACCTACACAAAATGTTATGTGAATCCAGTAATGAGACTGGAAACACACAGGCAGAAAATATCTCAGGGCTAAGGAAACAAACTTCCAGAGCACTAGAAATATCAGATAGTTGTCTTGGACATGAGATTGAGAAACACATAATTGGTTCAAAGAATAACACACTCAGAAGCCCAGAGCTAAAGAATTATGAAAATTCATAGGATGAATTTTACCAGGCTTCTGTATGCAATAGAATAGGTACATCACACAGGGAAAGAATTTTCAATGATAGAACGTTCACAGCTGCTGTACAGGATCTCAGAGGTTATTTTTAAACACATACAAGGCTGGTTTATTTCAACACAGCATGGTTTTTTAAGCTCAGATTGATTTGTAAAGCGTCAGCTGCACACTATACATTCAGTGCAGCACAATACTGTGAAGGCCCTTTGAGATAAGTGGAAGATTAGCAACAGACTTTTTAACTAGGACAAAATAGGCACTACCAGAAACACCTGTAAAACCAAATAAGCAGGAGAAGTACTTTTAAGTACAGCACATGTTCACATGGAGGGTATAACTCTGAGGAAAACTCCAAAGCATGAGGAGGAAAACTGCTAAGTGAGCAATTACAGACGGAATATCAGGGCTTCCTGCTCTGCATAAATACATGTAATCCATCAGTACAAACAGCACTGGACAAGCCAACTGAGCTTCCTACAAACACCTTCCTCCAAAATCTGAAAATATGTGAAGTCGCATAATTAACATGAGCTGATCAAAATCAATACAATTAGAACAAAATCCTGAGAAACAAATATCAACAGAATTTTTAAAAGAGACCATGAAGTTTCAAATTGCTTTCAGCAACTCGTAAGAACAATGCACAGCTTTTTCACAGAGACACGGGTAACATAAGAAAGTCGTGGCTCAGCATATATTTTTGTTCCCAAAATTCACCTGCAAACTTAGTGTGGAATACCCATCTTAAAAGCAGAATAAATATTTAGACCAGAAGTTTTTTTTTTTTTTTTTTTTTTACAATGCATTCCATTATCAGCATTTAACGACTTGCAATATTTTTGTTACCATTTTTAATAAATCCATCTTACATCTTATTATACCTAGTGCATGCACAAGCATATATGTCAACCAATCACAAGAATAAGTGCACTTGAAACAATCACCTGCCTCCCTGCCTCCTTTCACAGATCAGAGCTGCCTTTCATCCTTCTAATTCCATTAAATATCAGAGAACCTGAAGAAGAAAACGTCCTTCAGAAGGAGCTTTTGAACTCCCTCCTGACACAGAAATCTGCTCTAGAGCGAGCCCTGACTGCTGTCAGCCACCACCTGGGTGCTTAAAACTGCCAGGCCCAGGAGGCAAAGTAGAGTTCAGAGCAACTAATCATTCCTACTCTTAAAAGGAGAAAGCAACGGTAAAACAGTGGCATAACAAATAGATTTAGTTTTCTTCTAGATATTCCAGACTGACGATGAATTTAGTTAGTTTGGTTATTTTACCTCCAAATCCCGTAACATCCCTTAGTGCCAAATGACAGTGAGCTCCATGGGGAAGACTTTAAAGGTTTAACTATGTAACATCATACATATCCATAGATTCTCTCCCACATAAGCAGTAGCTCCAATCATCCAATGGAGTCAATGTCACTTATGATCATCCATATCATATCACTTTTTGTCCTATGCAGTACATCTCTTCTCATTGACTGTGATGGGGAATTGGAGGTTGAGGGATCAGAAACTCTGGGAGAAACAGCTACATTGAACCCATTAGGACTATTGCATTATTGCATTTATTTCACTGGGTTCAGCAGCCTGATCTCACACTCTCCACAAGGAAGACCAAAAATATCTGTTCCTTCTGTCAGAGCAGTTGATATGAGCAAAGTCTCAAAGGAATCTGCCCTTGTACTTGTTCCAGCTCTTATCTAACACCATGCAGATATGTGAGGAGCTGCAAACTCTGGTGTCTGCCTGTTTGTATTGGGGCTACAAAGCACTATAATATCAATTAACAGACATACTCTTACTCATTAGTCCTAGAAGTTAACGACCTGCTTTTTGGTATCCAGAACCATCAACGAAGAGTGCTGAAGGCAAGACATGGAAAGATAACATTTACCAGAGCATTATCAGACTACCACAGAACCACTGAGTAGAATCTATGTGATGTAAAAGGCAGAACAAAGAAAAAGAGCTTCTAAGACATTAAGGCGTTTCCCCAAAAGAAATAAGGGTAAATCTGATTAAAAAGTGATGTAGTCGTTGCCCACTGTCTTGTTTAAACTGCATTATAAAGTAACTGAAACCACATGAGTAATGCTAAGAAATCTAAGCATTCAAGGAATTCAGTCAACCAAGTAGCCACAGCCAGCGTTAGCACGTTATATTACAAGTACTCATTCGCTTAAGCATTTGGAAAGGCTACACAACAAGTGAAATCTGCTGAAACTGATTCTCCCAATTTAGAATAGCAGCAAGAGTCAAATACAGAAAAAAAAAATGTTAATGTTGACCTAACTGCTGTTGAAACGGTGCTTCTGTGGCACGTGGTATCTCCTATCTAACACTTCACTGTATTTATTTCTTCAGAAAAATAACCTGATCTCCTATTAGTCTTCCCAATGACCTCAGCATTATTGTTGCTTTGTCTTTTTCCCCTATTGTTAAAAATCCTTTTTAACAGCAATAATATCTACACTGTTATTATTAATTTCTATGTACAAAACTGACCCATTACAACTGAAGTTAATGCACACAACAGAAAAAAGAACCACTGCACACAGAAAAAAAGTCTACTGATCTTCCCATTATGGCAGTTCATCTATTATTATTTGCAGCCTTTTCTCATTTATCTTTGTAGTATTGAAAGAGATCACCTGTTTTCATAAATCATAAGTAAAAATTTGGTTCCCCTTTGCCAAAGAGACAATCCCAAGAAGTAAACAAATAAGTGACTGTTAAGGAACGAGCATTCCTCCTGCAAACAGATAGTTTTGAAAAGATTTTCTCCTGTCTGAAAAAATAAAAAAAAACACATGCAACAGTCACACCAGGAAGGCTCCTGACCCTTACTTAAATGTCTACAGGGAATTGAAGTACAAGGCACATGAAACAAACTCCTTTCATTTTTAACACCATCTGTTAATAATTCAGATTTATATTTTACACAATAAATATAGAAAGGCCTCCTCTCTAAGACATAATTGTTCAACTAAAATATTAATCCAAGATAACTTTTTTTTATATATATAAAGCTGTTTGTTTTTATTTTGCTGAACCAGGAATTTCACACTGGGAGACATATTTTATCTCAAGTGCTCAGTTGAGCTACAAGCAATCTGTGCAAGTTGACTTTGTTTGGAAAATATTTGGTTAGAGCAAACAGTATTTACTTAATCCCTTTCTGTTTACTTAAGATCTATGAATACATGCATTTATTCTGCTGAACACAGGAGACCCAAGAAACATGAGCTGATTTTCTTGTTTGCAGTTCTAGCCGTGCTTCTCTTCCAACAGTTTTCTGAAAGGAAATTTCTTCTGTTGGCTTTCTCCTAAGGTCTCAATAATAACTGAGTTTATCATTTCCTGCTTGTTTTCCATTTGAGTTTTTGCTTCTCGGTTCTTTCTCCTACTTACCTGAGCTTTCAGATTACACATTCCAGCCCCAGCGTGTATATAACAAATCGTTGACTTTTTTAGTCATTGTCATTAAGCCATGACTTGTTAATGTGTAACTTTAGTGTGACTGACATATCTAGCATACTCATCATCTTTAATGAGCATTGTAGTTGCTCACAATGCAACAACACACATGCTGGAGGACCCCTAAACACCAGACTCAGTCTAACATGTTTTTTAAAAAGATATTTACATTCCTTGGACAAATGGGACAGCTCTGTGTAAGACATGCATTTTATGCCTCAATAACATAGCCTACAAACTTACTGTTCTAATAATAAGAACTAGTTAACAGTAATATGTAACTGAAACATTCAGGGAGCTGCAATGTAAAATTCAGTGTTGATTATTTTGGGAGCAGGAAGTAGACAATCCTTGAGGACTTTTCCAACCGAAACCACTCTATGATTTATGATACAGTATCAAAGCAGTGGAGCTGTGTTTGAGGTCCTGTTATAGAACTCTAATTTCATAAAAGCTTTAATTCTCAGTTTGTTTAAAAAAAAATAGGAAAAAGAAAAGCATTGAAAGGTAGAATATCAAACAAAACATGAACTTTGAGCCACATTTGAAATTAGTTTTTTTTATGGTTTGATGAAAAATATCTTGGCACATGAAGTATCATAAGATCTTTTGAATCTTTGAAACCTTTTTTGGTATTCTTCTTCCTGTTCATCAGAAATGGTTTTTTACATATCTTCAGGAAATCAAAAACACTCAGACATCAGTAGACCAAATTATTGCACCACAGAGGTTTGTTCCTGCAAGTGTAGTTACCTACCAGTAGCATTCTCGGCACACGTCAGTCTGATTGGAAGCATCTCAAGCTGAAGAGAATTCAGTGTCATTGGATTATGAGTATTGTTGAGAAGAAAAATTCACAAATGCATGGAAAATGATGACAGTCACACCTGTTAATGAAACTGTGATCTAGGAACAGAACATTAATGTACGTATAACAAAGAATAAGTTTCTAGACACACAGGAAGGAAATCAAAGCATTGTTGATCTTACTGTAGGTAAGACAGAGCAAAAAGGTTAGGTACATATCATTCCTTCTTAACCTTTAAAATACAGAAATGCTTAGAAATGTTTGAGTAAATAGGAACATCATACCCCGTGTTCAACAGGAATTGAGAGATTTATTGTTATTCCTACAGCCACAGTAGATAGGAAACTGGATCCCTAGCTTCTGCAGTCTAACCAAATAGCAGATGGCAAAGCTAGCAGTACAATAACACACGTGGAAATGATAGGGAGATGATGGAAAAGGTGGAAATTTGAAAGTGATGCAGGGACCCAGATTCAGCACATAAGGAACCGAGTGCTGTTCTGTTTTTTTTGCACAACCTTCGATTAACGTCCTTCATGATTAACAAAAGGGCTTCTGCATTTGATGTCTCTCAGCAGACAAAAGAGACTCAATTCACTTTGAATAAAGAGAAGAATAGCTCCTTTCTATTAAATATAGTCCCGAAACAGGAGTAGGTGCTAAGGAGGAGAACACTGTGACATTCAATAGCATGACACTGAATTGAGGCTTGAGGCAGCATGATGAGACACAGCCCACATAGAATGGTCACTACTGCTTTCAGAAATAATTGTAGAAAAAGACTTCTAAGATGTATTTTCATCTCCCATACTCAATAGAGAACAGTGGTAATAACACCCACAGGACTGATACAGTGCTGGCAACGGCGCAAACAGAAGACAATGAAATACTGTTATCTCATATCAAGAAAATAGATTTTGAAAATGTCATGATCTGAAACAATGATGCATTGATTTCTTTACTGACACGAAACCATGCCTCCACATTTTATAAATCAAATCAAAAGTGCTACCATGGGGATCATTAATGGCCATAGAATCCACTAACACTTTTTTCCTCAGAACAACGAAAATCATTTTTAAACAAAATATATCAAAGATTTAGATATCCTTCATGATAGATTTTGCTGTAGTGGTCTCACCTGCCAGCAGCACACGTAGAAGAAAGAACTACAGTATTGCAGAAGTCCTCTGTACAATCACATAGCTTGCATACATTATACCCTTGGCACCTCAGTTAGCAATGTAGGTCAAATGGAGTAATGGCCCTCTTTTGCTCCGTAACTGCTTGCTTATAAGCAGTTATCAGGCAGTTTCATTGCTATCAGGTTATCAGGGCCTGAATAACCCATCTGAACCAGGCCCCCAGAGCTTGAAAACAGGGCTGGGATTTTGAAACAGAGATAGGATTTACGGTTTCTACGATGTTAAAAACAAATCAGGTTTTGATTCCTGCACAGTTGTTTCAATATCTCTTTACAAAATTTAAGTCCTAGTTCAGAAATAGATTCAATCAAGGTTCAGTATAAGGCTGTAGGTACTATTAAGGACACTTAGGGTAGAGCAATGAGCTACTCTGTCTGAGGCATTTGCTCTGGCTGGCCTGCAAGTGATCTGTAAACATCAGCATCTTAATGTTCTCCCCAAATGCATTTGCAAATCCACCCTTTTCTTTGTCGGATGCGTCATCCAAAATCTAGGAAGAAAACTCTCTAACTCCAACATGGAGTTAGAAAGCAGCATTCCTTTATTCCTCATGATGCACACTGAGCAACTTGACAGGAAAGCACATCTTCTCAGAGTTCAGGTTCCACATTTATACAGTTAAGACATACATATGTATTCTTTTTCAAGGACTTGTAGATATGTCCTCATGTCCCTTCTGGGATGCTCAGTGGTATTTAGGGTGGTCAAATGCCCACCTACTTCTTTCACCATCAACTTCATCACTGAAACTTTTGACTCACTTTCACTCACTTTTCCCCAGTTTGGCAGATTCCTATTGTTCATTAGGCCATAGTGAGCCACTTAAAACAGTGTATGTGAAACCCGAGGAAAATGTCCTTGCACGTTTTGAGGCAAACTCCAGTAATTCTCATAAGGCAAAAACATTGAGACAGAAGATAAAAAGTATTCTATTATTTCCCCAGTGCAAAATTACTGAGGTAAAACAAGACTGTTCACCCACTAAAGATGAAATTGAAAGTTTTAGAACTATCACTAATGGATTCCTTTTGCTTAACTAATATATTGGTTCTTAAACTAATGTACTAAGCCCTGTTGCTGAACAAACCAACATATATCAGATGTATAATCGTTGGTAACTCACCCTAATGGAAAAATGAGGTGACTTTTAGATATATTAAAGAGCTGACACAAACATTAGAAACATTTTCATACAACATGGAAACTAGATGTCCCTTTTTCCCTTTGGAGCATGCTTGAATAAAACAGACTTGAATTTCAGTCAAAGTCAACAGAATAGCTTTATTCACTTAGACAGCCTAGGGATGGAACCTTTAGCTCATCACAGAGGATTTGATACAACCTTACAATGTTAGTACAGTCCATACTTCAAGGCTTTTGCAGATCTAATACTACCAGAAAAAAAAAAAAGAGAAAACTTCTTTCCAACATGAGGGAAGGAAAGGGTCTTGATATCTCATTTTCTTTGAGAGCAATACAATATAGTTTGTAATAGAGGCAAGTGTTTTATGCCAGGGGCAAGCAATCATGAGAAGAACTTGCTATAGTGTATTTAATTTTGTTTCTCCTGACCAAGATTCATATTTGCAAGGCAGATACTTAAGGGACCGCTCATGTTTACAAGCTATTAAATATCTTGTTTATAGCAAGCATCCATCCTCCTTAAAAATTCTCATAGTTCTTCAGCATTATTCCCAATCATTAACTTAGGGCAAATTATTACAGCTAGCTGTTGGCACTATAGGAGTAATGCCTCTACACTCTAAGAGGATGCCTTCCCATTAGGGATGTATTTACTATTGCTACTACACTCACTGAAGCTGTCATTTATGTAAACCTTGCCTTCCAAAACTAGTATTTGGATTCAGAATCTCTCAAGCTGTCACTGTTGTCACTGTAAAAATAGGAAAATAAAAGCATTCTCTTATTTGGATATGGATATAGAGAATGATGTCAAAAGTGTAGGAGTCTGGGGGAGATGAATAGTAGAACAGTTTCCAAAAAGCTGCCTGGATATGTCAAAAGGACAAGCCACATTTATGCTCTATAGGGAAAGGTAGAAATGGAGGATGCCTCTAAGAGGGCAGTGCACTCTGAAATTGTTCATGTGCTACCTAAAATACTGAAAGCAGAGGCGTGCTCACCCACTTCTGCAATCTCTCAAACAACTCTTATTGACTTAAGAAGAAAGAAGGATTTCTTTGTATTTAATCTAATATATATATACACAACAAGCAGTGCAGATGCAGAAAATCCATCTACAGAAGTTCAAAGGCAGCTGAAATAAAGAAGTCCATACTTTTGTCCCAAACAACACTTCCAACATGGCTTTTAAATACATTATAATTTACAGCCAATCGATTTTTTTTATATCCAGTTAAGAATAATATTCAAAAGTAAACATCTACAAGCTGTTATGCATCCTCAGCAAAGCCCTCAGTGAGCTCAACTCCCACCAGCTACAGATGGAGCAGAGTGGGCTGAAGTACAGCACGAGAGTCATTCCTGAGTACATTTAAATTTAGTTTGGTTTTCATAGGTGTTATGGTTTGGGTCCACAAGATTGCATTTCATATTTAGAAGGCTGACTTCTGTAGCAGCTGACAGTTACACTTCAGTCTCTCTTTACGGTCTGAGTTACTCAAGTATTTTAATGATGTGGCTAGGTAAGAAGATCCACAGCATAAAATCCACCACAAAAGCCATAAAACCAACAGACCATATTATAAAGCTTACCTTCTCCCAATAGATTTGAATTGAAAGCACAGCAGAAAAAATGTAAACACTTCCAACTTTTGGAAAGCTGTCTTGTGTCAAGGGGATGGTTTCTAGGTGGATGATGCAGATGTATGGAAACCATAAGTTTTTTCTCATTACAAGTCATTGCTTAAGATTTTTCTCAGCTGAATAACTG
Source organism: Bambusicola thoracicus (assembly GCA_002909625.1). Taxonomy (NCBI): domain Eukaryota; kingdom Metazoa; phylum Chordata; class Aves; order Galliformes; family Phasianidae; genus Bambusicola; species Bambusicola thoracicus. The sequence continues at coordinate 1,765 of PPHD01012965.1, read as the reverse complement.
TAGTTGCACCCCAGACATAACCACATGCATTTGTTTCCAAAAATCTCCAGTACATGCAAACAGATGGCACTAACCATCTTGAAGGGTCATGCATCAAGGCAACACTTGGCAAAGAATACCTCAGCAAATTTCCGCCATTTCAATACTATTATTTCTGTTAGAATTACATTGGAGCCTTCAAACTGCAGCCAAGATTAAAACCATATTATTCTATTTATCATAACAAACATGCATTGGTCCAAAGGGTTGAAAACATACATAGAGATAGTACAGAAAGGAGGGGAAAAATCAAGTACTATATACTCATTTTAATGATGTGAGCATTCTAAGCCATCAGGTATCAAAATAACCTTCCTCATTTGTGATTTGAAAGAGGCTAGGCACTAAAAATCACAAAAGGTTATAAGAGTTTTTCTGGAACTCTAATGGATGCCATCACAATTACTTAAAAATTCAGTTTTTGAAATAAAATTTCATTATGAGTAGGATGGCAAAAAGGGATAGGAAAATAAACTTACAGCTCCAGCACATGGCTCATTAAATCTTAGGCTGAGCTCAAATTATTTTTCAAATAAAATGTCCATTACAGCACTGCTTGTTAATTTAGCCACTGAAGTGATATATTAAGAGCTACAATAACAGCTCTGGGCAGAATGACAGTAATTGCCTGTACTGCAATAAAAGCACAGAAGTAACCCCAGCATAACACATTACAGAAATCTTACAAACAGTGAATCAGAAGTATTTTGATTTTTGCAGGTTTTACTTCTTTGGATATTGAACTCCTTAGCGATTTTTCTGCACAGAGAATCTGGTAGAAAAAAACATTGTGAAAAGAACAGTGATGATTTGTGACCAACTCTCTGGCACTTTTGTACCCTATGTCCACATAGCACATTAGCCTTTATTCAAATGAGTAAATGATGGCCCAGATCGCTGTGTAAACAAAAGAAGCTTTTTTTTTTTTTAAACAGTATTCAGGTGGTTGACACAAGCTAAATGTCTATTTAATAATAAATATTATCAACAGCTCAGCTATCTGAAGAGCAATTCACCTGGGGGAGAATACCACAGCCAAAATAAGCTTTCAGAGAAAGCAAATATCTGGCATTATGATGAGGAAAGTATTTAATTTGCAGGAGATATTTTGACATCAACAAAGAGCAGTGACACCAGAAGCAGCAAAAACCTCATTAGTCAGGGAAAGTTTTGCCCAAGAAGACAAAACCTTCACAGGACAGCAGGACTTCCTGGTGAAATAAAAGTGGCTCTGGGTCTTTCATCATCCAGGTTGTTCCCTGAACCATATGGTCAAAAATGATCAGCTTCTGAACTGAATCCTTATTAAGAGAACGGCTGGGAGACCTGTCTGGCAGTACACACAACAGGACATTTGTGCTCCCCCTCCAGATACCATCTTCCAGAAATAAGTGTTTCAGTATCTTTTAGTTTATTTGTACCAAAGGTTTGATTCTTATAATTTTCGTACAAATCCAGGCATGTGAAAGATGCTCATTACATCTGAATTTTTTGAATTACTCTTACAAGTACAAAGGAAATGGAAGAGATGATGTTTGGGGTTCATTTATTGTAACCACTGAAAACACCTATGTGCTGGTAAGGAGCATGATACAAAAAAAGATTTAAGGAAGCTAAAAGAGATTTAAAAGGCCATTTAATTGATCATAGAGTTGGGAAGATCAATTTTTTTTAAAGGTCATGAAAACACAAAGAGAAGTAGTAATTGTGGCTGCTGAGATTACCC
>PPHD01012963.1:0-12357 GCA_002909625.1 Bambusicola thoracicus | reverse complement strand
AAAAAAAAAAAAAAAAAAAAAAAGGAATATGGGTGCCAGTAAACTAGAAAGGGATGAGGCTCTGGGGGATTTATGAGAACATTCAGTTACATGGAGAGAACAGATTATACAGAGCTGAACTTTAGAAAAGGGAGAATAAATTAGGTATTTCTAACCTAATCTCTGTTTATACCTCTTGTCTTTGACTTGTTACATAAAATAAGAATAAACAATAGGAGTCAATTTAAAAATATAATGAATTAGTAAAGTTAAATGGTGGTTTTGTACCATTAGTTGCAAAAGTACAAATGTCTGGAAAAGATATGATTTAGTTTCTTTTTCATACAACAACAACAACAAATCAACCAAAAAAACAAACAGCAGGCAGGCTGGTAGACATTCTTGTCCCAAGCCTGAAGCCAGTATTATTCCCTTCTTTGCAGTCAGTACTGTTCTTAGTGCAGTTCTTGCCTGAACAGATACATCCTTCAGTAACTGCTCTAGTTCTTGGTCTGCTTTCCTTGCAGAGTGATCTGCTTACACACCAGAGTTTGCCTCCCCTTCATGATGAATTGGTTCCTTTTCACAGAATTATAGCAGTTGAATGGATCCTTTGGAGACCATCTAGTCCAACCCCAAATCAGATTTTCTAGAGTAGGTTACACAAGAAAGCATCCAGGCAGGCTCTGAACGTCTCCAGAGGAGACTCCACAAAATTTTTGGGCAAAATTTTCCAGTGCTATGTCACTCTTCCAGTTTTTACCCATTGCCCCTTGTCCTGTCGCTGGTTGCCACTGAAAAGAACTTGGCCCCACCCGCTTTCCATTTGCCCTTTATATGTTTATAAGCATTAATGAGATCCCCTCTCAGTCTTCTCTTCTCCAGGCTTAACAATTCCAGATCTCTCAGCCTTTCCTCTAAAGGAAGATGTTCCAGGCCCTTCATCATCATTACAGCCCTCCAGAGGACACTCTCTGAAAGTTCCTTGTGTTTTTTGATCTGGGGAGCCCAGAACTGGACACAGTGCTCCAGATGTGGCTTCACTAAGGTAGAGGAGATGGGGATTATAACTGACTTTGACCTGCTGTCAATGCTCTTTTTAGTGCACTCCAGGATACCTCTGTCCTTCTTGACCATGAGGGCATGCACTGCTGGCTCATGGTCAACCTGTTGTCCACCAGGACACCCTTGTTCCTTCCCTGCAGAACTTATCTACAGCAGGGCAGGTCAGCTCCTAACCTGTACTGATGCGCGTGGTTATTCCTTCCCAGATGTAGGACTGTACACTTGCTTTTCTTGAACATCATCAGGTTTCTCTCCACTCAACTCTCCAGCCTGTCCAGGTCTCTCTGAATGGCAACACAGCCTTCTGGTGTGTCAGCCTCTCATCCCAGCTTTGTATTATCAGCAGACTCGCTAGGTGCCTTCTATCCCTTCATCCCTGGCATTCATGATGTTGAATCCAGTACTGTTTCCTGGGGAACACTGAACTGGCTTCCAACTAGACTCTACTGCTGATCACAACACTGTCAACTCTGCTAGTCAGCCAGTTATCAACCATCCCACATTTCCTAAGCTTGCTTACAAGGATTTTTTGGGAGACAGCATCAAAAGCCTTGCTGAAGTCAAGGTAGCCAATATCCATTGCTCTTGCCTCATCTGCCCAGTCAGTCATGACATCATAGAAGGATATCAGATTTGTCAAGCACTATTTTTCATGGTTATATTTAATCTTTCTCATCACAGTGCCAGGAACAAAACAAAATCCTTTCTCTTTTTCAGAATGCCTGAGATCTGCTCAGAACTTCCTTAAGTACTTAAAACTATAGCAATTAACTTCATAGAACTGAGAAAACTTGAATGAGAAAGATGACTTGTCCCTTTTGTTTGTCCTTTTTGTAAGGATTATTTTCTGCCCAAGAAGTCAGTAACTTTCTGGCTTGTTATAAACCCCATCTTGTCTGTTTTGGGATCCAGGAATAAATTCTTTCCTTCTGTCACTTTGGGTCTTACATTATTTAGGCCTCTCTCTGTGCCTGTGTATTGCCATTGCAAACTGCACATGAATGCTTTTATGAATTTTTGAGTATAGCACTTAGATACCACATAATAAACACAAGAAGATTGTTGACTGCCAGAAATAGATACTCAACCAAGTATATGCATACAGAGTCTGTCTGTTTGCTGTGGAGACTAACATAAAAATAAATAACTAAAAAAATCACTACAAAATCACTAGTAAGACCTCTGTTATCTCTACTCCAATAAAACAAGAGCATGAGATATGCAAGAGAGATTAGCTTTGCTCATAACTCCATGAAGTTCAGCCTGTGTTTGACTCAGCAAAAGTAGCAACACAGAGAAAGCTGTAGTGTTTTGTGACTATTAACTTCCTACTGTCCATTGCCTGGTTGTTAGAGTAATCTTTATTGGTGTGGTATTTTTGGTTTACAGATATCTGTTTACAGAAACTCCAGGTGAGTTGTACCTGAATAGTTCCTGATACATATCTGTGTAACTAATTCTTAAAACCTCTGGCAGTTAGTAAATAAATACGTTCCCTGCTGTTTATTATGAGTTTGATCATCACTGCCATTTCTGGCCAAACCACTTCTGCTATTCCTACATCCTCTTGCAGCACTGTACCCCAGACATGCTGGTCAAGGTCCTTGCCCTTCTCAACTCAGATGGAAGAATGTTCTCATGCCTTTTAGGCTGTGTTCTTTCCTGTCCATCCATCAAAGGGCACTGCCTTTCATGCATGTCTGACCCTAACTTCTACTCATGATCCCGCCCTTAGGTTGTGTTGTTAGGATCAGTTATGTACTTTGGAGCTGGTGACTGCCAAGTTTGCAGCTCCAAAATGACAGCAGTAATCCTAATTCAGTTGTCACCTATTTTCATTTGAGTAATTTCTCCTGCTTAGACAAACAATTTCAAATTCTTGTCCTTTCTTCTGCTTTTTGTTTTATTTGTTTCTACTGGCATGCTATCATTGGTAAATGTAAGAAGGATATTCTGCATCCTGCCATCCAAACGGTTAATGGAAATACTGACTAGAAATGAACAAAGGACACAAAGCTGGCGAAAATCAATTAATCCATTTTCCATGTTTGATAGCCACCTACCATCAGCTTTTACAGTCCGTCAAGCAGTCTCCTTCCTAAGCACTGTTAGAGTTTGCTTACTGCAACAGTTAGGGGAGCAAAGTTCAGAGCATCACTCTGACCAGCAGAGATAGAATCCTCACTGACTGTGACATATTTTGTTATGGATGTTTTCTATATTATCTTTCAGCTTTCTCTTTATAAGATTTTTTTCTCTACTAGAGTTGGCCAAAGTGTTCTTGTATATGAGAGGTGGCCTTTTTTCCCTACTCCCATGGCTCAAAAATTGCCTGAGTATCATACACTGAAGCTTGACTTTTATTAAACCTCTGTCTTTCTGTGCTTTTCTTTCTCTACCCTTAGTTTTTATTCACTTTCCATCAGGACTTTTTTTTTTTTCTTTTTTTTTTTATCATTAAATATGCAGGGGTAGAGAACTTTTTAAAAATTGAAGACTGAACCAGAAATACACCACATTTCTGCTTTGCTGGGAACACAGAGTTTTAGTCTTTCTCCTTTGGGTGAGAACTTTCTTGATCTTCTTTTTACTAGTAATATACTTAACAAGAAAGAGGAAAAATATTTCAGCATTCCCAACTGATTGTGTATAATTTTTTGCTGCTTTTTTAAATCTTGTTTGTTGCTTCTTTTATATTCCTGTTAGTTTTCCCTCTAGCATCTTTCCTAAATTTCAGGTTATGTACTTGCTATCTTTTCATATAGGTTAGTTTGTGCTTCTGCCCTTAATATTATTTCACAGAGGACCTGTCACTTTCTTGAACTAATTTTTTTCCCTGAGAACTGCTTCCCACGGGAAGATGTTATACTTGAGAATATACTGGAGGTATATTAATATCTGCTTTCCCGGAGATCACCGCATTTGTTCCCTTGTTATCATTCTTCCTTCACTGTTGGTGAGTTTCTTCATTTCATGAGAACTGTTACTTCTTTCTTTCCCCTTTAATGTTCTTAGCCAGTTCCATTCTCAGTAAATGCGTACGTAGTTTAAGTATGCCATTAAGACATTTATATTACATATATGATATGTAATTACTCAAATAAAATCCTCACCGATCACTTGTTCTCCAAGCTTGTTAACACATAGTATCTCTTCCATTTCTTTTGTTGCTGCTTTTTTTCTTTTTTTCTTTTTTTCTTTTTTCCATTTTATGTTTAAATCAAAGGCTTCAAATGTGTTATCCCACACGCATTCTGAGCCCTCAGTGAGGTCCAAAATCTTTGTTATGCCAAGCAACATCTTTCTTTTCCAGAAATTCTTTTCCCTTCATGTAAATTTTGATTATGCAAATTATAATCAGAAAACTGTCTTGTTAATTAAGACACAATTTCTGTTAGGTAGTGGAATTCCAGTTCATTTAACATCCTCCACTGATGACATTGCAAAGTGACAACATGATATGTACGTACATTGTTTAGTGATGTATAAACGGACAAGTTAGTTGTCTTCAGTCCTTAAGAAATGAAAGGATGCTGCTTTATTAGGTACACAATCTGCATTGTTTCATGTAAAATCATCATGATAGACTATATTAAATAGCTGTTATTTTACATTGAATATTTTAGAATTCAAACTAGTGATGTATTAAAGCTATAGAATTACAAAGATGTATAGGGTTAGTGTTGCATTTATATTTGTACATTTTAAGTAGATTTTATTCCCACTGTGCAGAAAAGGATTCATTTTAGAGGTGTGCCGGCAGTCTGTAATTTGTCTTCCAGTGTCTGACTGCAAAATGAACAAAGCCACAACAGTAAATACTTAGAAATCTTGCATTTGATAGCAGTCAATAAATTGAAATAGTCTGGTGTGAATATCTGTTTTTTGAAAAGAAATACAAATGTAAAACAAGATTAAAGTATATTTAAATAATGCCTCTTTTTTTCTCCATTCTCCATTCCACCATAAACAGTTTTTATTCACAAAATAGACTGGATTAATATCCTGCTTCTATGCTTGACTACAGTCTCTTAATTTCTTTAAGTACATTGGGAAATACAATATTGCTATTAATAAAATTCATTTAAATTAAACACATAAGTAAAAAACAGAATTCTACCATCTGCTTCCTTGCACCCTCAGAATCCATTTATGCACTTGAGTTATGCAATTGTGGCCGTTTGCAACCTTCTGGTTGATTACCAGCAATTCAGAAAGGACTGCAGATCTTCTTGGAGTATAGCCATGGTTTTTATGTAATTTTTTATACTAGAGAGAAGATACAGAATTTTCGAAGTGTTCTGTTTTAAGCTTACAAGTATGCAGGGCTTTAGTTTTTCATTAGCAAAAGGGAACTTACTGCTGTCCACTAGTTCTTTGCATTACAGGTAAGTGGCACTGTTGTGCATAGGGTGTTGAGCCAGGCTTGCATGCACAAAGCTCTATCACCAGATTCAGCCACAGTCGATGATACAAATCAACTCTTTATAGGAAAAGGTACATTGTGGTGGAAAAAGAACACAACAAACAAACAAAAAAACCAACAAGGCCATGAGATAGGGAGAGGGGGGAAATATAAGTGAGGGAGAGATGACGGGGAACAGCCGTCAGCCAGCTGGGAAAAAAAGTGATGGAGTCTTCAGGACACTCCTCTGGGTGTCCTCCCCATTGCATAAAGTGGTGACATTTTGTAATATCTGCTAGCTTTGGAAAAAGCCGCTGTGCCTAGATAGGTAGTTGTATGGTACAGCGGGGTGTCTTACTTGGGCTGATTCCCTAGGAAGACTGTGATCTGCTGCACTTGCTTTGGTTGAGAGTGAGGAGCTTCTTCCCAGCATACTCACAGAAAATGCACTGAGCAGAGAAAGGTGTAAACATTTCTAGAAACCCAAATCAGACTTGCCCCTGCTACTTTCCATTTTGATACAGTATTCTTTTTTTTTTTTTTTTCCTTACAAATAATGCAATTCTTTGTCACTATTTAACATTTTTGTAATAACTCTTGTTGTATGCAATCTGGAATTAAACCTTAGCTGTTCTATGGCTATAATAAGAGAGAGGTTTATTGCCAGCTAGTGTTTCATCTGCTGGTTTGATGACTAGCTGTGCACCAGCTGTATGATATATTCTGCAAGAATAGCGTCATCACCGCGCTTCACTCTTGGATCTCATACACCCACCAGGAAACCTGTTTTATCTTGTGCTCAGGGCAAGGAATTCAAATTAGATGTTTTAAGGAAAAGTAAATAAGTACGTTAGGAAATAACAAAAACAAGTAATTTAATTTGTGGCATGTTACTCTGAGGGAGCATTTTTGGATAGGCATGGGATGAGAACTCCCATAAATGTTTAGGCTCTGATAGGGGCTGGTCTTGGCACAGCTCCGATGACAAATGGTCCAAACCCTGGCTTTTGGCCACTCTTATGCTAGCTTCTCTCCTGCATGGCTCTAGCTAGTGCCTGGCTAATGTCAGAGAAGCCTTAATGCTCTGACTGAGTTGTCCACCTCCAGGTGATCCTACTGATGGAAAGGGATCACTGGAACATATGGGCAAGACCTTGACTCTGCCTATAAAGAGGTAGAAGTGCAGTGCACCAGCAGCTCTACTGCTGCCCAGCTTCCTGCAGCTCTTTTGTGCAAAGAGAAAAGTAACTGTGAACATTCACACATCTACCAGGTGTGTAAGGCCACAGCAATGGCCAGGCTGGATATCCAAGGCCAAGAGTCTCTCCTGAAGTGTGAGAGGAGGTTTTTAATAGATGCAGGAGGTTTACAGCAGATAAAATTGCTGACACAGAATCTGTTTTTCTTTTATTTGTTATTCTGCCAAAATTAAGATAGCTGACCTAACATCTTATGTGCTTCATGTTGACTTCAGCTGAAGATATGTATTTTTAAATAGATCATGTAAAACTTCATGCTTCTGATTAGTTTTACTTTAAATAGCAAGTGTTACAGTTATTCTGCTTTCAGGAAATATTTGAGAAGAGCGCAGCCAAAGCATGCCTCAACTTTATCTAGTTCCGTTACTCTTACAGAGCAGTGAGCCATTTGTGGTCTGTTAATTCTGCAGTTGAAGTTGCAAGGAATCTTTGGCAATGAATACGAGGAGTGTGAAGATTTTAGCTGTCCTGTGGTTATATGTCCCAAAGATTAACTTTACTCTTTGTGTGAATGTATAATGCTCTAGTATTTACTAGATAGTTTGATTATGTTTAACAAGCAATTGTTGATTCTTTTTGTTTTTTCCTTCCCGTTTTCTTTCTTGTGGCTCAGTGTTGTATTTATTGCATAGTGAGAAGAGAGAAGTTTAGACTTCTCTAATGATATTTTGGGGGGGAGCCGGGGTACCTCATACAGCAGCTATTTGAATGCCGTGCAGGTGTTGATTTATCTTTATAATATTGCAGCTGGCCAGAGAAGTTACAGATTAAGAACAAAAGTTTCCATTAATGCTGAGTGTTGGATTCAATACACCTTTTATTTGTAATATTGAGCAGAAAGGACAGCCAAGGACTGGTGCCTTACTTCCCAACTTATGGCAAGAGAAGCACAAAGTAATCCATGCCATTTTAAAAGAGAGACCACCCCTTACAGACTGCTTATCTCTTTTTATTGAACTGGGTAAGCCTAACTCTTTGGCCAAATTTAGTCCCTTACAATATTATAGGTTGGTATAGATTGTGCCTTGTATTTCATACATTCCAGAGCTCTCTGTTTCGGTGGGAGAACTGTCCTGCATGTTAACTGACAATAGGACGAGAGCTTTAAGTTACACCAGGGATGTTTAGATTGGATGTCAGAAAAAATTTCTTCTCAGAAAAAGTGGAAATGCAGTGGAACAGGCCGTCCAGGGAAGTGGTGGAATCACTGTCCCTGGAAGTTTTCAGGAAAAGAGTAGATGTTGCATTGAGTGATGTGGTCAGTGACCAAGGAAGTGGTGGATTGATGGTTGCATGAGATGATCTCAGTGGTCTTTCCAACATTAATGATTCTGTGATTTTATAAATAAGCTACAGTGGGACCGAGGACAATATATGACTATGAAATTAATGGTAGTACTATAACAATGCACACGGCGAGGACTAAGTTAAAGATACCGCTGTTCGTCTAAGTTAACGGTTCTTCTATTTGGGCTTTTCCCAAGTTTAACATTCAACTTTAGAAAACATTCTTTCAACACAATTTTAAAGTTGTCTTATTATAATTTCTGTATCCATGATCTGTAATTTGTATCTAGGCGGTAAGGGAGATTAAGAATTGATATTCCATTTAAATTCATATATGATAAATATCTCAATGCAAGATTTAAGAAGTTGTCATTATTCAGTTGATGAGCTAGATAACATAAGCTATTCCTATAAAGTGTAACCATTTGAAAAGCATGCTGAATGAGAGATGGAGTTTAACATGTTCTGAAATAACTTTTGATTTTGTTCAGTGTATTAGTTAAGGACCATTATGACATTTGAATTCTCAAACTCTAAAATATCATTCTGAAACCTATATAACTTCTGTAAATAGATCAGCCTTGTTTTGAAATTATGTTTCTAACAAAAAAAAAAATACTCATTTTTAGCATAGTTTCTTAAGAATGGATGCTTAACATGCCATTTAGAAATAAAATATTTTAATAGCATTAACCTTTGGCTCCAGTAATCATACAGAGTTTCTGATCCAGTTGAAGAAAACAAAGTGAGAAATTATTTAAAAATTGAAACTAGCAGTAAAACTTGCAGATGTTATACTGAACTAAGAAATGTTTTCCATGTTAAACCTTTTTCAGAGGTTTTGGTAATAATATCTTCATTTTTAACCAACCACTGTGTTACTGGCTTATTTAGTGTTTGCTTTAGTTTGCTGTGTCATAGATTTATGCTTTTCCTGGAGAATTTTCTGTTTGTGAATAGCTTGCAGATCTTTTCTCTAAAAGAACCTTCGTTTAGCCAAAAAGCTAAGATTACTAAAATGCTGTCTCATAAGCTTAAAATGTCTCATAAGCATAAAATGTCTTCACTTGTGACATTGAATAAAGAATTTGAAATCCCAGCACAGTATTTTTATTGCAAATGACAGCTTTCATCTGCTGGATTTTGCTGCCAGAATAAGCATGTTTTCAGTAAGCACAAACAGACTTCTTTCTTCAGCTGTGCTGTTCCAATTGTTCCCTTCGGTTCCCCGAGTGAGTTGTGCAGCAGATCCACCTTCCTGGCACACTTGCATGCAAACATCACCATGCCACCACTGAGTTTTGACTGATGGCAGTATGCTCTAATAAAAAAAAGACCTTACTCGTATGAAAAAGCTCCATGTGCGTCACTAAAGCTATTTCAGTCTTTGCTGCCTCCTGAGCTGAATGTAAACCGACATCGGTGACTCTATTCAGATATAATTTCGTAAAAGGAAGTAGGAAGCATGACTTTCAGGCTGTGTGTGAAGATGAGCTAAAATAGTAACCAAAGTACCTCAAGAGAGTGTGAGAGCACATAAAAAAAAAACAAAAAAAAAAAACTTTTAAGTATATCTATTGTTAAGACTATCTTTTGTACCAGTTGGATGTGTTAAATCTCCCTCTCTTTAACACTAAGCGTGGGCCTTACTGTAACAAAGAAGCTAAGTAACTGGAAGGATTCATAGACTTCCTCAGTGAGTTATGCTGCTTGGCCTTGATCCTAAGGAAAATCATCCTTAAACTTGAATAGGTCAGTTTGCATGGCATTCCCTTTCAGCCTGCTTGGAGAGCAGAGAAGGCCGTTGGTGACAGAGGCTTGTGCCATGGGACTGCTGCACTCTGGCTGCTCTTCTGTGAGGATGCGCAGATTCCTGTGTGAGAAAATGGCGAGTCAGGCCTTCAGAGGCAGCAGTGCAAGCAGCTGCCCATAGCTCATATTGCCTCAATTCTGAAAACACATGTTAAAATCCACTCAGATCCAGTTACCGACTCGGACACTGAGAAACTGGGGAGTTTGGCTCCAGAGCTAAATGTTCTGGCTGTCTACTTGTCTCTCAAGTCTCTGGAGACAGATTCATGATATCAAAAGCTTTAATGATTCAGAGAAGTTTGAATCCTGTTATACAGTAGCTGTACTCAGGCTGCTGCTCATTAACTACAGTTTCATCTCATTTTGGTTTTGCAGAGTATTTTTGTTTTTCATCTCAGTCACTTTCTTGGAGGTGCTGAGTGCAGCACCTTGCTCTGGGGGCACAGGTCTGAGACATGAGCCTCAGGCATTGCATGGATTATGGGAACAGTGCTCTCTTCTGTAGTAAAGTACTATGGTTGCTTTCTTAACATGAAGTAATATATATGTCCTTCTCGACCCCGCTGCAAATACCCATGTAGTGGTTAAAAAAAATACTCCTTTTAAACCACTTAAATTATAATAGGAAAATGGCAGTTTCCACTTCTAATACCACTTCACTTTTGGCGACCCTGCCTTTGGCAAGAGGGTTGGAGCTTGATGATCCTTGATGTCCCTTCCAACCCAAGCCATTCTATGATTCCATAATACATTTTTTTTTTTTTTTTTGTTTGGGTGCATAAAATCCAGTATTTGTGGTCCATTATATCTTTATATGGTGGTCCATCTTTATGCCCCTAGATCAAATATGTGCTTGCTGTCTGGTCTGTTTACCCTGAGGGTTGTCAAGCGCTGGGGCAAGATGCATAGAGAGGCTGTGAATATGCCCTAGGACACAGCCCTGAGCTGCCTGCTCTGACTTGCCCTGCTGAGACCTGGGAGCTGGAATGGACAACTCTGCGGCCCTCTCCTACCTAAATTGCTCTGTGCTTCTGTCTTTTTACCAGCCTTGTCTGATCCATACACCCGCACCAATAAAAGAAAGTTGAGTCTTTGCTGGGAAGTTGTGCAATTGATCACTTCTTGTAATGTTGGCAGGTTCACTCTGACTTTAATTTGGGATGTCTGTCAAGTGTTGATACTTCTCAGACAATGAGATTGCTGAGCAGATGCTATTTTTAGACATTGGGCAATCACTTACTTGTAGAGTGACTCCAACAATACTCAGTGTTTAGAATGTAAATCTTTGGATTGTTTGTGTACTCAGATGGTTTTGATTTTTGTTTCTTGAGTAACGGCATAATAGATTGATAAACCAAAATAGGAACTGAAAAGTGAAAGTTCTTTTGTTATTTTTATTTTTCCATTCTTTACTTGGGTAGTTTCTGTCCCCACATATATTTCAAAACATTGCAAACTTCTTCAAAGTAATCAAGAGTTTCTTGTAAAAATCTTATAATTCCATAACCCATGTTTTGCAGTACTTTTTCATTATATGTTTGACTCTCAGCCATCAACAGGGCAAAACAAAGTGACATATTTTAAGACTGCAGCTATCAGGCTGTCACATTAGTATTGATCGTTGTCCTATGTTCTGTATTAACTTTGCTTATGGCACAAACAATATCTATGGGACAGCTTGCACAAATAGTGCCAAATGTAGGTCATCATTTGGCATATTTACCCCCAACCAAGACAACTAATGAAAAGTTCAAGAGTGGTATCAACTTTCCTTAGCTGAAAAACTTGTGTGTTATTTTAAATTTTCATGAATGCAAACCTGGCAGTGTTTCAAGAGAGACCCTTTATATTACCTCAGAGAAAGATAATTCCTTGCTTTCAGGCTAAATTTACAGGCATCTGTGAAAAGTGGGTGCAATGAATGGCACTCAACATTATGCAAAAACAGCTAGGGAAGAGACTGACTTGGACAAGAGTTCTCTGAACACAGGTGCCAATATCAACAACCGCTTCAACAAATGGCAACTAATGACTTTTTCTGAGTCAGTTCTGAACTAAGCTGACATTGGCTTCATAAAAGATACATTCTGATCAGTATTCTGGTTTCATTTAAGCTACTGTCAGTGAAGCATACCTATTCACTGGGAGTGAAACAATAAAGTGAGAAATGAGATAGATCCCAAACCCTAGATCCTTATCACCTGCTGCTAAGAAGTAAAGGCAGCTTTAAGTTCTGCTCTCATCTTTTCATCTCTAGGGTCACTGCTTTATGCAGGACAGCCTCAGATGTAAATGCAGATGGCTTGGAGAGCACTGGATCCAGGGAGTAGAGATAACTTGATTATTGAGCAGCATTCCCAAAATTAGTGGCCAAGGGGGGGATGACCTGTTCTCTGAGCAATGTCTGTGTCAGAAGTTTTGCCTAGTTGACGAGGATCCCCAGAGGCTGCATCCACCAGGTTTACAGCACAGTATAACTAATCTGAAATGAGTTATAGGAAAAAGAGGATCCTGTAATGTTTTAAGTATATTACTAGAAAACAGGTTGTA
>PPHD01012962.1:0-17659 GCA_002909625.1 Bambusicola thoracicus | reverse complement strand
CAGCTCCTTACAGAAGCAACATAGTGGCTGTGGGTATCGTTAGCAGGGACATCCCCCAGCTTTTGCTGGGCCATGTATCCTTTCAGAAAGGATTGCACCCTGGGACCAGCTTATCAGCTTCTCTGAGGATCAGATTAAGTGTTCAGGGACTCTTTTTTTAAGAGTTTAAGAGTATAGGAAAGGATTGGCTGCAGAGCTCCTGCTGGGCACCAGATGAATCAGAGCACTGTCATCATGTCTTGGCCATATCTTGCCTGCTCTCACCCTGGGGTATGAGCACAAGCAATTATTCAGCCCACAATGTACCAGCTGTGGCCACAGGGAAGCCCTGCCAGCACCCATGAGATCTTCTATGTGAATTTTGTCTTCTTTCTTTCTTTTCTTAGTAACCTTGATCTCTTGTTTTCCTTGGCACATACAAAGGCTTTCTGGCAGAAACGTCACCTTTAATCTGCTCTCTATTCTTCTGTAGTACATGCTAGTGACTCCTATTTTATTTTGCAAACCTTGTCCTGACACAGCATCAGCTTAATTCCCTCATTTAGGTTGCAGCCAAGCAAAGCTCACCTTGTTTTCATCTCTGGTTATAATTCATTCAGAGCTTTTCCAAGAACTTCCAAGATTTATTCTGTCATTTTAATCTGTTGTGGAGAGAATAGATTATCCAAACAGTTGCATGCTTTAGTTTCTGATTTGTAAGCTGCAGTAAAAGTAGAAGAAATGCAATCTTCAATAATAACCGCAATTTTCAGGGAAATTCTGGTCCATCTCACTGGCTATATGAGAAGTGCAATCAAACAAGCCAAGACCCCAGAATATACTGGGGAAATATGGATGAGAAAATAAACATTTGCCTGTTTATTATGGCCCAGATCTGCAATACAGAACAGCCCTCTCTCTCTTCTAAGGTGTCAAGTTTGTTGCAAAGATAAAAAACCTACAGCAGCTGATAGGGATGCAGTACAATCACACTGAGTGCCCTCTGGCTTATTATACAGTGGTTTTGTGGCTAGGGGAAAAATAAGCCCAAGTGTAAATTGCAGATGTTTCCTTCTGTCTTACCATACCGCACATCATGGTATTGTTCTATTAGAAGTACCTTTCAGGAGAACAGCTCTGTACACAACACACTGAAGTTGATGTGCAAAATATTATAGCCTCTTCAGTTGCATACTGCACTTTTTAAAGGCTTTAACTTTAGGGACAATGAATGGATCTTATGAAAATAGAAACCATAGAAATAAATCATCTATCAGTAATGAAAAAAAGAGAATGATATAATTTCTATTTGTCAAGGTATAATGATGTCACCACCCATTTATCCTCTACACTTAAAGGTTGAAGTTATTTAACAAATCTCTCCTGAGCCACATACATCTGTTGCTTTAATGGTGACTATAGCAAAGCATTCTGATTAGTTCACACATCATTCATCAATTAGAACAGAAGGTAAAAGTTATTTCTCCCTACTCACTGTGCTTCATTAAAAAAATAACCTTTAGTGTAATGAATGACAGCAGAAGTGAGAAATAAATAAGAAGAGAGCCAGTGCCTTAGGAGGTCACTCTTTGAAGAATTCCAACTTTTTCTAGAGCAGAGGGAGATGAGAGTACATGGGCAGCTGGGGACTAACATCTGTCAAGATTACTAGCTTTTGTGTGGCTCAACTCAGTGGCTGTTAGTACAGCAAGGTATTTGTGCTACCTTGCACTCTGTTTTACCAGAACGACTACTGAGGAATAAAAAGGCAATGTTACTTACCCTAAAGTTTGCATGGAGTTCTGTCCATACTCGCAATTTATTCCCCAAACTCTCAAAAACTGAGTGTATTTTACCACCACCACCACACAACAAAAGCTGAGTGATTTGTCCAAAGTTTGATATGAATCTTCAGCTGAGGAATTTTGCTCTTACGAAGTGCTTATGATGGAAGATGTGGTTCCTATTCCTCCAAATGTACTGGCAAACAACTGGCAGTGTTGACAGGTGAAATAATCAGTTTCCTGAAGAAAACAACTCCATCACAGCTGAAGTTAAGACAAAGATGAAATAAACAGATCCTGTTTTAAAGAATTTATTAAAAGTAGAGTAGCCTCAACTGGAGACACCCACCATGCCCCTACAGAACCACATATGGCCATACTTCCATGCTCTATAGCCATGCAGGTGGCACAGCTTTTCTTGAAGACAGAGAACTCTGCCTTCGTGGTGAGGAGAAGATCAGAATGTAGATTGCCAAATGTAGGTGACTTCCAACCACTAGGCTACTGGACTATAGTTTGAATCTAGCCCAAGGCCTTCTTTTAAGATGCCCCCCCCCCAGAAAACACTTCTATTTTATTTGTTGGTTCTGTCTTTGGTTTTACATCTCAGCTAGGGTATTTTGTGTTAAGTGAATCCATTTAATTAAGGCAAAGGTTGAAGGAGGAGATTTATTTCGTCATTTAAAGTAATAATAGGAACAACTGATTCAATCCAAATTGAATCTTTTTTCTTATTGTGTTTGTCCAGCAAGCCGAAACATTAAGGCTGAAGGCAGGTATTCATTTGTGAAACCGCTTCTGCAATTACAGAGTTAGCTGCTCTACCTTGTTTGTCCTGCACCAAATATCGTGAGTAGCCTAAGGAGCGCCGGCGGTGATCAGAATGAGCACAGCTTTGTTTGCCTGGAAATTGAGTTAGAGTGGCTTACAGTCCCACCAGTGCCACCAATAACATTAGTGTAAATCCTGAGTTCATTTATTTCCCACTGTAACTTTATCAGTAGCAATTACTTTGGCTGAGAGGAGAGAAATCAAACTGGGGTTGGGTTTCACCAGCCATTTTGCCAAGAATGTATAGGATTGGGTTCCAAGCTGCTGACTGCCAGGGCACGATCAGCACTGAAACAGACTCCTTTTCAGTATCAGCAGCCACCAGTCTCAGTACATGGCCCTCATCTGCAGCAAGGTAATACTTTCAAGTTCTTGTCAGCATCCCCATGAATGTTACCCCCATTACATCCCTTACATTGAATTTGCAGAGCTCCAGCTGCCTGTGTGAAGTGCAGAAGATCTGTGCAAGCTAGGGGTGGATTTTCCATCAATGCTGATGGGCTTATGCTGGTGTAAATTGAGGGAAGTTAGAGTTAGCAGCACGATGTCTATTACTGATTGTGATGCAGTAGGCAGGGGTCCTGATCTTAAGTTTCCAAATTGAATTTGCTTTGAGAAAGTCAGTAGACTCAAACCAGCAGAGAACTTGGCCATGTGTTTTGTTTATAGCCTCTTATAGATAATGCAAGGTTTATGAACGAGTACCAGTCATGCTGACATTTGTCTGTACTCAAAACACTGCTGCTGACTCAATCTGACTTGGGTTTTTCACTCGTAGGAGAGACTTCTGGGGAAACACATGGAGTGGAACAGGAGGTGAGATGATTCCATTCTCTCCCATCACAGGCTGTCACGAGGGAAAGGTGTGTCTCCCCACAGGAGGAGCACAACTGATTCCTGCCTGCCTGCTCTGAGGGGAGGGACAATGGCTCTATTTCCTGCATGAAACATGGAACAGACTGATGGAGCTGTGCCATCGTGGGCAGTTAGAACCAAGCTGAGCAAAGCCCTCATCCTGCCATCTTTCTGGGATCCTTGGTTTGAAGCAGTTGACAATGTCAGCCTGTGAGTGAGGAAGTTTTATGAGTGAACCAAGATGCTGTAAATCTTCTGTAAATCTTTGTCTTCATTTCCCCCAGTGTGAAAATTTTCTCATGAGCATTTGTGGCCACAGGAGATTACCTGGACTACTACTCTATTCTGTAACATGCAGTGAATTAAAGCTTGCTCAGAACCATCTCACACTTATAAGGCATCTTCCTGGCTTTGTGCAATGCATTAATTAATCCTACTTAGCATAGGGATGGACTTCCTCCCACTGTGGATATCTTCTTCCATCTGTAATTATTATTCTCTACTTAGAAAAAGCATTGTTTCCTACTGATCAGCTAGAATTTTCATTATGCCCGTGGGTTACATATGTGGAGTAGACCTCACACAATGTGATGTTAATACTGATTGCACTTGGTCTGCTCCCATTTGTTATCTACTGATTTTCAGTGCTTTGGCATAACCATGTCAGTAGTTAGTAAAAATCCCCATGTCTCAGTGGAACGATTCAGGTTAACTGGTACAGTGTATTTGTGCCTGGATGCACATTTGTGCAATCTGTGAATTTCAAGAGCTATAAGCACAAGCTTGCCCATACGAAATACATTTTAAGAGCTAACATTAAAGTTAATATGAAAGTTCAGAGGTGCAAAATAATTTAAATGCACAGAAGAGGTAGCAATAACGTTTCTAAACTGAGGCAGTGAATTATGTATATAAGAAATATTAAAAATGCAAAGCTGACTCTATTTGCATTCAGAATGCCCCCTAGCTGTTACCAAGGAGGAGGAAATTGCTTTATGCTGAATTCAAGGGCATACTACTTAGTTCTGTATTTAAGTCAGGGAGGAATATCACTCATTTTTATTCTACCACTTAACTTGGGCTTATGTAATCTGTCTGGTAGCCGAGTCAGTTGTCTTATATTATTTTCCACCACAGAAAGAGAATATATAATTCAATCATTAAACCTTTATTTTCACCAGTTTTGAGATCCCTCAGAACCATATTGCTGCATGTAAATCATGAGCTGTCATCACTCTGAGAGGATGGAAACATCAGTATTGGGCTATGCCTTCCCAAATCACTTATGGGTAATCATAGGACAAAATTAAACTCATTCACCAGTTGGGGGCTATGTAGATGAAGTGGAGCAATCAAAGGACGTCTAGATTGTTATGGGGAGTAGGGATAAGGTATCAGTTCTGGGCATCAGGATATAAACACAGAAGCATTTTGTTCATATAAATGGATTTATACCCTGTCTGGGATGAAATTTGGGAATGAAATGTGACTGTGGGCTGGACATGAACACATGCCAGGGGTGAGGAGGAAAACACCTCAGGACACAGATAGCAAACACTGGAAGTTCATCTGAGTGTGGGCTGTGGCCCCTGCACTGACATTAGCAACTGGGATTTTTCTGTAGTCTTAACAATGGTGAAAATTAACCTAGAGATAATTTTACAATCCAGTAGTTTCTGTCTGTCTTTAGTTATATTACTGTGGGTTTGTTTTGTTTTGTTTTGTTTTGTTTTTTGTCATTTCCACATTTTCCTCCCAGACCAGTGAAGACTGATCACAATGCTTTTACTTAAAGTCAGCTTTACTTCCAAGATCTGTTAAACATGAGGCGGGAAAGTATGGCAAAACAGCTGCTTCCACTTCTGGCCTCAAAAAGAGAATAAGACCAAGCTGAGGCCTGAAGTGGAGTTTACACATCCCTCACCTACAAGCCACTCTCAGTATGTTGTCCCAAAGAGAAGTACTTCTTGTGTTCAGAAAGTCAGCTCTCCAAGCAGGCCTGGATCTCACATGGCTGATTAAATTAATCTCATTTCACTCTGGTAGACAAAAGGAAATGATAGCAAGGATACAGCATGAATACTAATTTTCCGAACTGCTGTATCCTTTCAATTAAAGGTTTAACTTTACGAGTTCTCATGGGATAAGCTGTTTTCCTGAAAAGACCACATCTCCTAACATCTCAAAGAACAAGCATTATTGCCAAGTTTGGGACACTTTTCAAACAAATGGACAAAAGCTGGTAGAAGAATTATGGCTAAAACCAGGAATTAAAAGAGGAGATGAAATTCAAATCCAAGAGCAAGAATCTGCCATTATAAGAGACAGTGATATGAGCCTCTGAGTATAGTTCATTGAGGGGAAAAGCAGAGCTGGAAAAGTGAGCATCTCCTTAATGAATATCAAAAATGTGGGAGTGTGAGACAAATGAGTCAGAGGTCATGTGTTATATCATTTGTGTCAAAAAGAAGCAAGGAAATAACTGAGACTTGTGAGAATAGACTAAAGCCATTAGAACTGTCATGGCTGGGGAGGAAGGCTTGAGCACAGGACTAGAAAACAGCAGCGTCTGCAGATGGAGAATGGATTCACAAATCTTTGGCAACTTCTGAAACAGAAGACTTCTGTGAGAAACAGCCTTAGTCCTTGTTAAGGGCAAAAGGTAGTGGTGGGGAGGGCCATAGAATCATAGAATCATAGAATAACTCAGGTTGGAAAAGACCTTAAAGATCATCAAGTCCAACCATGACCTAACCATACTACTCTAACAACCCACTGCTAAATCATGTCCCTGAGCACCACATCCAAATGGTTTTTAAACACATCTGGGGATGGTGACTCAACAATTTTCCTGGGGAGCCCATTCCAGTGCTTATGTAGGCTCCCTGCAGAGCTCCCTATTCTCTACAGGGCACCACAGCCTGGGAGTGTTGGAGGAGGTAATCTGAAGAAGAACAGGGTTAATGCTTCATTCAGCCTGACATATTTTGTTTGATATTAAGGAGCAAACTTATGCTGACTGCTAAATCAATATCAAATCAAGACTGGAATCTGTTTTACGATCATGGATAGTGAACTCCTTACTGCTGCAGCCATAAATGATGTCACATTTCAGCAGTCCTATGGCTGCCAATATGCAGGCCAAAAATGCTCATTTTAATTAAAACTGTAATCTGAAAGACAAAATGTCACTACAGACAGATAGTTCTCCTATGCTCCTTTTGATTTTGAGGCTCCGTGCACAGCAGAAGACTGTCTGCATTCCATTCAGCACCATCCAAATCCTCTGGCAAGGCAAACTCAAAGACAAATCTACAATTTATACTGTTAAAAAAAGTTTGATGTGAGCTGAGAAGAGCACAGGTCTTGGGCTGGCCTTTGGGAACAAAGTAATGTCACTTACTTGCATGCAGCACAGCCCAAAAGTACTCTGTGCACTCCAGACACAACCGTACTGGGACTGGGATCTATCTCTTATATCCCTCACCAGTACCACCAAGCAAGGAAATGTGCTTAAAATCAGAAGTGCTTAGTCTAGCTTTGCTGTCATGTTTGCTTGGCACGGGCTGCACCCAGCATCCCTAAGGATTGGTGTACTTGTCTTTGAATCAGTTCCCAGAAGATGAACCAAGGGTTCTACATCCCGGAATGATTGAAGTCGAGAGACCTTCGCTGCTTCCTTATTTATGGTGCACCACTTGGTGAATACATGTCTGGCTGGGAAGGCTGCACTAGGGGGTCATTTTTTATACCTTTCAAAGGGAAGCATTATTTAGGCACGTGTCAAAACTTTCACAGGTCTTAAGGATTAAACATGAGCCACAGGTGTTTTCTCAGGGATGAAAAGGTTTGCTGGCATGGGGGATGTTGCAGCAATGTCTCCCATAAATCCAAAGGCTGTCTCGGAGGCTTGCAAGCAGGAATGCCAGGAACGGACTCCTTGCCATACTCCAGATCTATGCTGTAGATCCACGAAGACACAGAAACATCAGGATCTCATCACCACAAGGCCCACTCCCAGGTCAGGATTCCCTGCGTGGCCCGTGACTGATGGCTGACTGCAGCCAAAATCAAATCACTCTGTTCAGTACAGCTTATCCAACACAGTGACAACTACAAGCTCTTCTGCTAAAACATTCACTTTAGAGAAAAAGCAAACTTGGAGAAGATTTCACCAAACAGAAAGAATGCCAAGTCAGTAATTCAGCATTACTCTAGTCCTTTAAAGTAACTATATGTAGTTGTTTTGCTGTTGTGAAACACATCTGCATTTATCCACCAAAGTGGCATGAATAAGACGGATTTGCTTATCTATTTGTCTTTTTCAAAGAGATAAAAGTTATCCTTTCTGAAAAGTTAATTCCTGCTTATAAATGCTAAGGCTGGCTGGCTCCTTTGCTTTTAAATGTGCCCCAGATATATCAAAATTGTTTTCACAAGTGTAGGCTGACATGATGGTAATTTAAAAAAGATAGTTTCTAATTGGAGCAGGACACATGTTATAGTCATGCCGTGTAACAGGGGAGAGTAATGTTTTCTCGTTCATATATTATGGCACATACTCTTGAGAAATGATATTTTTTCTCCTAGGTTCAATTTTTTTGCCCGTCTGGTGTAGATCTTCTTGCAGTAAAGATCTGGAGATACTCTGGGAGTTTCCACAGAAAGCTTTTGTGGAAGAGATTATGGTTTAAGATATTACACGTGCTCCATGGAGAGCCTTTAACATCTACAGCAAATATCTCTGTTCTGTTTTACCTCTGCTTTTCAGTTCAGAGAAACTGATAAAAACGAAGTGTACTTAGCAAATACATTTTACACATTCCACAAATTAATGAGTAGAGATTATGACTCCAGAATTCAATAAAAAAATTCACATTTTTACCTCAGAGAGGTAAAAACAAATTTGATGGGCAGACTTTTTTCACCTTTAGTTAAATAATTTGTGCTAGAAAGTGTCTGACTAAAGGCACTGAACGAAATAAACTGACAATCCAATGTAGTGCGAGCCTCCTTATCACACTGTGCTGCTGATTCACTCTATCAGGAATATTACTTTTAATTGCTTTATTTGAAAATGGCAATAACAGCTATTAACCTGGAAATTAACTTTGGACAACTGTTCCTATGAGATTATATATCGACTCGATTTTGTTAATATCTCTGTCTTTATGTGAATAGCTTTTAGCTAATTTGGTTGGCTGCGAGTGGGTCCCCCTAACTCATTTAAATGAGGACAGAAGTAAAAGGAATAGAAAGTTTCACAATGAGATCCACGTCTTTGTCTTATGAAAATCCTTTTCCTCATGGTGTAAAGGTTACTCTGTAAATTACAATATAGCTTTTTTTCTTGCAAAGTTGTTTGCCTTTGCAGCATCAGCTCCGTGGCTGTGCCAGGAGCCAAGGTCTGTGAATGACAGACTCCATGCTCATTGACTCAGCCTGCGACTTGCAGGCCTGCCTTGGTTTAGCAGGTATTTGAGCACATTCGATAGCAGCAACAGGGTTCAAACTGACCAGCAGCAGCAATGTTGACAACTTCAGCCCTGACCTGGTGCTCACTGCACATCGACACCGGCACAGGGGTGGGAGTTGCTTCTCACTGTGAAATACAGCACAAAACCTTCATTATTTCTTCTACCTGCAGCACCCCTCAACTCTGAATTCCTTTCATTCTCTGATTTCTGTTTACTCAAGCTTACCTCATTTCCAGGGTTAGGCCATCTTTGTCAACTCACAAGTGTCATCATATGTTTCCTGAAGGTTCTCTCCTACACATGGCCCAAACAGACAGACCACCATAGGTGACATACAACCATACAGCAAATACAGCAGCAGTGCACAGGGAGGACAGTATGACCACAGCCCAGTCTCCTACTCTCCACATAAGAGTGATAACCCACTTGCAATCACACCATCTAACACCACAGTGAAGGAAAATAATGTTCTGTGGTCTCTGTTCAACAAAATTCTTAAGTACCTGCGTAAGATGTATGCCACGCTGCCCCTGGAATCAAAAAGATTAGTCACGTACTTGCAGTTAAACACATGCATGAGTATTTAATACATTTTAATGGGTCTGTATATTCATTTGTCTGTTAAATGGCTGTGGTCCTGGACATGCACACTGGAAACAGGATGAGCCTCATACATCAGATGCCTCCAGCACATCAGGCTCTGTTCCATGGCAGGAAGTGGGTGCATAAGCACAGATTTGTTTTATCCTGCAACAATAGGTAGGTATATACACATTATTATTTTTTATAGATGGATATGGAATACTACCTGTTGTTTCTCTGAAAGAGTGCCTTGATAAAAAAGAGTCTATTGGGAAGAACAGTGGCACATAAATGCTCTTTCCCTGCTCTCTCTCTCTTTTGCAAAAGGCAATGGATTTGATGGCACCAACTTACACCAGCTGAGAACCATCAAGGCAGACTTTCACTATGTTTTTTCATTTTTAGCTTCCATATTCTTTAATCTACTAAACAATTTTCATAACATCAGCTTTCGTTCTGATTTTATTCTGAGATTTACTCATCAAACAATAAATGGCTTGGCTATCATCAGGCTAAATGGATCCCATTCTAGGTAAATGGTCTTTGACTATTGTTATACGTCCTGCTTAAGTGAAGAACAGAAGAGCAATCAAAAAAATTGCTACTTTTGGAATAATCTGTTCAGTAGCTACTTTAATAACTACAGTTCTTTAGGATACATCAAGCAAAAAACAACTTTAAATCACAACATTTTTTTCATTTAATTAAAAGTACTTGTTTAAACATTGTGCTATCCAGTGAAAGAGGTGGCTTCACCAGTGCAGTCACTCAGAGTGGCTGTAGACCTGACTTAATGAACCAGTTTAGGTGAGCTTATGGTCATTTTGTATTGCTAAGGCAACGTGTAGCTGCAGCATAGCAATTAGTCTGCCAGGGGATATTCTTCCATAAAATGCAATATGATCATTCACAGACATGGATGCAAACTCTACTGAGATTTTAAGCAACTGTCTATTAAAGGAATATCATGACAAGATCTGTGCAGACTGTTGTTTTATTTTAGAGATAAAGTAAAGAAGAGCACAGCTTCACCTTGGATAGGAATGGAAGAGATTATGGTTTCAAAGGCCACGCATCTTCCAAAAAATAATGTTATTTCCTATTCTTTGCTAATCTCTACTGCTCTCTGTTCCAGTTACATTTTGCACCACTACTGAGGAGTCCAAACTGAAAACCCCTTCCAGGGCAGCTATCTGGGTTGTTATAATCTTAGCATTCCTACTCTACACATCTAATTTTCTCCGAGTTAATTCCTTATCTCCCATTTATTTTCCCCAGTTTTTAATGTAAATGAAACTGAATATCAAAGCTAAAGACAGGCCTATGACACAGAGCAGCACAGTATAAATGATTAGCACTGCTAATGTCTCTTAAGTCTGAGAACCAAGAAGTGTTTTAGCAAGAGATTCAGACTCCAGGCTATTTGATTCAGCTCAAAACATTACCAAATACTCTCTCTGTGACAATGGTTTGGGCATTATGTACTCTCAGGTCCAACTCTGATGTCCACAAGCACTTGTATTTATTTAAAAATTGTACACTTACTTCTACATTAGTTTCAGTGGATTTATTTGCATAGTTAAGTTATGTGTGTGCTGAAGTATTTTGTGAGACAGAGGCTATATGTGACTCCTTCCTTGCTGCCATAACAGAACAACTCTGCTCTCATCAACTGAGTTTGAAAGCAAAAACTTAGTGCTGATCAACTCCACAGAATCACAGAAATACAAAAATCACAGAATCACTCAATCACAGATTGGTTGGGATTGGAAGGGACTATTTGACATCTGGTCCAACCCTTGCTCAAGCAGCACAACTCAGATCAGGACACCCAGGCTCACATCCAGGCTGCTTTTGAAGCTCTCCTAACAGGAGATTCCACAGCCTCTGAGCAGCCTGTGCCAGTGCTCCTTCAACTTCACAGCTATGGAGTATTTCCTGGTTATAAGACAGAACTTTCTGTGTTCCAGTTTGTGTCCATTGTCTCTTGTTCTGGCTCTGGGCACCACTGAAAGGAGACTGGCTCTCTCTTCTTCGCACTCTCCTTTGAGGTATTTACATACATTGGTAAGATTCATCCTCACTCTTCTCCAAATACCTATCACCAGAGGCAGACAAGGCATAAATTAAAGTTTACAGTCTCTGCTCAAAGAAGTAAAGGCTTTCTGTATGTTTGTGTTTTATTTTTATTTTTTTGTCATTGCTTAACCATGGTTGAACCACCACTGAATGGAAGGCTATGGTTAAGGTCCCATCAGCTTCCCCCCCGGAACTAGGACCGGAAGTCAGTTATTATGTAAAAAAACCCTATCTCCTTACTTTCCCCCTTGCCCTCTGTCTACCAGTATAAAATTAGGGAAAATATCCCTCCATAATTCTCATGTCTGCATGTTATATCACTTGAGCCTTCTGCGTAATAACATTCTAGAAGTGGCTGGTCAACAACTGACATGGCAGAAGCAAGTAGCATTGATCAATCTTAAACCCTCATCCCTTGACACTTTAATCAAAATAATTTAAAATTCTATTAAGCACAATATGCAGAGCATTAACACTCTGAACCAGCCAGTGGTTAGAGTGCAGACTCTGAGTGATATGTCTGAGTAACTGCCTTGTTAGAAAGGCTATCATGTTGTGCTCCTTGCTGAATCATCAAGGAAGAGAGTGGCAATATCACTCTTTCATTGCTAATGTACAGCACAAAGAATCTGACAAGGAGCTAAATGTCTAATCACCTGACAGCAGCTGAAAGCAGAATCTTCTGTCTCTAAAGTCAGAACATTCTGGAGCTGCCTGTCACCTGCAAGTCAGGGCAGCAAGAAGTCACTTTCTCAACATTATTCTTGCCACTGCCCAACTCCCCAGCCCACAGCTGCTACCATCTCATTTAAATGAGATCCACATGTTCTATCTTGAAGCTTTGTCTCTTTCTCACTATTATTTTCTCCAATGTTTTCTTAACACCACAAAACTGTATCCAGCATCCCAAAGGAAAGCACCAACAAGTGATTTCCAACCAGCAGACACAGGCTGCCATCCCCTACTGAGATTCCTGTTTAAACACTGAAAACACTTAATCCACCTAATTGCTTTTCAAAGCTGTGTTGACTAAATGTACCCACAAATATCCTATTTGTTTAGAGGGTTTTTTTGTTTGTTTGTTCATCTGAGTGCTGCTTCTGTAATGAAAAGAATTGCTTGTAAAAATCAAAATACTATGGCTACTCCAAAAGTAATGCCTCTTTTTTCATTATATTGGCTCACGAGGTCAGATGTGAATGTTGGTAGTATGGTGTAGAGGATGAACCTTCCCACCAATATTCCATTACACGTTGTTGCTGTGCAACAGATGGCAGCAGAGGGGCAGTCTGTCAGAATGGCATCTAACATGGAAATGTATATGAAGAAAAGGTATGGAATTGAATTCCTCGATGTGGAAAAAATGGCATCCATTGACATACTTGCTGAAAGCTGATGGAGACCAAACGGTGGATGTGAGCACTGTGAAGCGGAGGTGGTACGTTTCAGTGGGTTGCCACTGGCATGCAGGCACTTGTTCATCGCTGTGAGAATGCATAGCTAATGGTGCTGGCTGTGGTGAAAAATAGTATTTTGTAGCTAAGAGTTTGTTCTATCAAATAACGTTGCTGTCCACTTTGGATCTGTTGTTGATTCCGTGGACATAAATAGGAAACCTTATTTATGGAGCAACCTACGCACTGTTACTTTTACCACCAAGTGTCATACATGGGAAAGGTAATCGTATCAGTCCTTCACATACAAAAAAAATTAATAATAATAATTATTAAGGAATAATAAATACCAGAAAGCTTTGAAACCCCTTTTCTGAAACAAAATCACAGGAAAAGACAAATTGGTTGTTAAACTAATTCTGCTATTACAGTTTTGCCACCAGAACATATACCAAATATCACCCATAAATTCTTCTTGTTGTAAAGGCTTAGATCAGCAGTTGTGATTATGAAAATCTAATCCTGTGAACACAGGAATCTTTTCAGCATAGCAAGTGAAATTTGACTAATTCTCCTCTGCCAAAACCCATGCCTTGGAGTGCATGTGACCATGGCTGCTCAGTCAGTTTTTTCATTCCCAGCTAGACCTGGTAAAAAGCTGCTTCACTAGGTTTTAAAGCCCACTGGAGGTGCTGCACATTAACTGAGAAGACTGATCAACCCATACAGTATTAAAAAGACATTTGTAGACTCATTTAATCAATAATGTACAGTATTAGTGTGCAATTTAGATCGAGAGAAGACAGCTGTAGGACTATGATACATCAGCTAATGCAAAAATGAAGAGAGTGCAATTCAGACAACTAGAAAGGTCAAGAGGCAACCCCTCAGCTGGTGGGAACAGCAGAAGGATCATCTCTGGATCTCTGAGCCTACACCTCAGAAGAGGATCTGTCCCCGAGAAAAGAGCTGGGACAGCATCCTTTCCATGGTATAAGCAGAAAGCTTTATGAGCTACAAAAGATCCTTGCTACTAAAGAAATGGCAAAGAAGATGATGAAATGGCTCTATTTGACCTCAAAATAGTTCAGAAGTTGACAGCCTCCCAGGATATGCCTACACACAAATGTACCAGCTTGAGTTTTCTAGTTGTAAGAGCTGGACTGTTCTTCAAGATTTGGCCATTTTCTACTTGTAAGAAAACTCTCAGATCCCTTTAGATGTGGATGTTTCCCAGTAAAAGCATCCCAGTTATAAGAGTTGACCTTATGCCTTTATTCCTATACCATTCTGGTGCAACAAACAAGCCTCCATGCAAGGACTAGGAAAGTGCAGAGAAGCAGTACTTACCCAGATCACTATCCCTAATGCTCTGTGCCTTGATGGTAAAACCAGCTTTGAACTCCCCAGCACCTTCTGCTAGGACTGAGATCAACAAAAGAAGTAGGATTAGATACTTATAGCTTGTTCTTCCCATCCTCTTCCCATCTTCTTAACATCTCATCTACAAACCTTACAGCCTGATACAACTAGTATATATCGATGTCCATAGGCATTCACAGCGCAAGTGTGAATTAACGAGGCAGACACATTTCAGCCTGCAGAACGCTCCAGGCTACTGTTGGTGACAACTGTTTCATGGATGCACCATCTGTTGCTCTTTTGGTGTGACTGGTTACCTTCTTTTCATGGCACATTTCTTCTTCCCAGCTGAATGACTCTGAAGTCCATAAGGTGCTCTTTTAAAGGGCTTGAGCAGCCTCCCCAGAGTCAATACTTACACAAACATGTATTTTCACAAAAATAGCCCTGCTTTTCTTCAAGTTTTCTTATGGAGTTGTGATACTTTTCCTGTCTGCAACTTTTATCAGAAGAAATCTGCTCCTTCCCTCTGTATAAAGGCACATGTAAAAAATAATATTCTACCGCAGTGCTGAAGAAAGTAGCTCTGATTACAATATATGGACTGATAGAGATGGGTTGGTTTTTTTTTGTTGTTGTTTTTTTGAGGAAAGTAGATGTTCCAGATTTTCTTAGTCTTTTCTTGTGGGGTCAGCCTAGACAGGGCTCTGAGCAACTCGATCTGGCTGTAGGTGTCCCTGCTCACTGCAGGGCATTTGGACCAGATGACCTTCAAAGGTCCCTTCCAACCGAAACAATTCTATGATTGTATGAAGCACGACGTGTACCTCTGTTATGCCAAACATCACAACTCCATGAAGCACGCCTTAGAGAGGTGGCAGGGAAGGGGGTGTCACCTTCAGTAAACGTTTGAAATGCCCAGTATTTGCTGCAGACATTGCAGATATTTTCTTTTTGATAAAAACGGGGGTTCGGCCTGCTGTTAATGCAAGTTAAGAATCACTGGGAGAAAAAAAAAATCCAAAAAATACATTTTCCAACATTTTCTGTAATCACTAATTCTTTATAACATTCACTGCCTCGCTTTACATAAAATCACCACTGATACAAGTTTAGTTTTATGTAATACTCCATATGGCGGATTCATAAAATACTTCTACTGGGAATACCACCATAAACTACTATTTTCTGCTATAAAAAATAACCATTAAAGTCCAGACATGCACAAACAAGGTAATCTGCCATAAATTTTGAAATGTTAAAATACTACCAATGTAAATGTATTCAACTCCTATTGCAAGACATGTAATTTCCATAGCTTTATTAGAAATCCTGCAGTTGCAGTGGTTTGGCGATAGGTTATAAATACAGCAGGAATGAGTCAGCATGCAAATCCCTTCTGTGGAAAACAATCTGCGAGATTTTATAGCCCAAGGCTGTTTATTATTTTGTAAGAATAGTAATGCAAGTTCATGTTCAAAACCTGCTGAGAGAAGAATGTGCAAAACATCCTATTATGGAACAGGCAGAAAAAAACCTGTGTAATAGCACAGGGCTGGAACATTTTCAGTCCCTCCATTTAGCTGATGTTTTTTTTTCTCCTGTACTCATTAAGATCCTTGTGAGATTATCGCTACATCACTAATAAAATGAGAACACAGCTAAGGCTTGGGATTTAATTTCTCAGATAATGCAACAGTACTCAAAACCTGAGACAAAGAGAACAACAAAAAAAAGGATTGCTGTAGGTTTATATAAAAGAGTTGTGATTATTTTTGAAAGATTTTGGTATTTTCCTTGTTTTTTTGTTTCTGTAAATAATAACGAGAGAAGATATTTCCGATGATTCCACACAGCATTACACCCAACTAACCCAATACCAGATTGCAATGAATGAGTTCTATAAATATGATCGAATGATATTGCCTAGGTATACTAGCAAGTGGGGAAAGCTATTTGCTTTCAACACTATCTCCATTAACTGTTTCACACAGCAGAGAAACACTTCAGACATCAATGAATAAATAATAAGGCAGGTTCTGCAACCAGGCTACGGTTGGCAGCAGAGGCAGAGGAGCATCTTGTAGCCTCCAGTGCCCTAGGCCAAGGAACAACCTTATTTGGTGTGAGATATTTTCTCTGTATACAAGTGCTGCAGCTCTGGTTTTATAGCTTCCTCAGGGATAGGAAGCAAAGAAAGACATACCTGGTTTGAAAAGGTATTATGGTCTGGAGTTTGCAACTAGAAACCGTCTACCGTCATCACTCTTACTTCCTTTCCTCCTCTGCTACTGTAGTTTCTCTTCGGAGGCGGCAGTCTGTCCTGCTGGCCCAGGTGCTTCTGCTGCGTTTTCCTTGTATTTGGTGCTCTTCTCAGCCTGCCTTTGCTCTAGCTTCATCTACAACATTAGCCTTGGAAAGTCCTAGAGTTCACTAAGGAACTGTGTTGAATGAGTCATGAATCCTCAGAAGCAGCGTGAATCAGCACTGGGGCTGGCTTTAAAATTCTTTTCTGTTCCTTTCCCTCATCATCCACTGGCCCTTCTTTTCCTGGATGTGCTCCAGCAGTACCCATACAGTACAGCGCTAGCCCAAGGCCGTAGAAACACCAACCAGGCTACATCACTCCCCTCCAAAACACAGAAATATTAGCTACATGGGGCTTTCTGACCTTCCTCAAACCTAGGCAGAGCATACATGTCCACTAACTTTTGGGGATTAAATAGATTAAATGGAGCTGTCAGTATAGCTCTAATTGGTTTTTAACAAGGACCATCAGATCAGGGCAGTAAACCTGCTACTGTAAGGGAATGAGGTTTATCTGTTCACTTGGAGTCTAGAAGAAGAAAACCAATTAGGTCTAAAAAAAAATGTTAATCTTTCACCAACATTCTGATGGGAAATGCAAGCAAAGCGTGGAGCTTTAACAAGGGCAGTTTGCAAGGAATGTTAGATGGTGGTTTCATGTTGTTTGTTTTTCCACATGAAAAGAAAATACATCATTTTGGATACGTTTAGATTAACAACAACTCATCTGATTGCTAGAATGCACAACAAATGATCTAAAACACAATTCTATCACTAGCTGAAATAGGAATTATGGTCTAAGTCAGCTAGACAGTTGTCTGATACAAGAAATGTGAATTTAGATGATGACACTGGTTTTGAATGTATGTAAACAGGAGTGTATGGGAACAGTTGAATCACGGCCTGAAGCTCTGATAAGCTCTGATTGACCATCTGAGGTGAGCGCTGAGTCAGCTGCAGGGGCACAGGTGAATGCAGTTTCACCTGAGTGACCGGAAGGGTTGGAGCC
>PPHD01012961.1:0-17659 GCA_002909625.1 Bambusicola thoracicus | reverse complement strand
TCAGAAAACACTGTAAGGCACACTTCCTTTAGAAGACAAAACGGGAGGAATGTTAGTGCTTGCATGAAAGAATACAATGACTGAAATTCTCTTATTAATGAGAACTGTTGTTTGATGCTAAATTCTGGTGCTCTCACTGTACTACAAAAGAAAACCAAACTCCTTAACCTCTGTCAAAAAGCCAGAGCCATTTTGAGAATTGGAATGCAAATTTAAGGGTTTTTTTTGTACTGATAGAGCTTAGTAAGGGAAGAATTGTACCAGGCAAAGGAAGTAGCTGACAATAACTAAAGCACTGTCATTTCTCCTTTTTCTTCCCCATATCCAGCATTCCTTACAACGTGGAACAGAAGCATAGGCTACAAATTAGCACTAAGGAGTGCCCGGTAATGGAGAGAATGGAGACATTTCATTAACATTTAAGAGAAATAAATTTTATGGCCCAGCGCTGTTTTCCACTATGGCTCACTTCCATGAATTAAAAAACATATAAAAAGCACATTGCTAAGAGTTAATTTACATGTGTAAGTGCTCAAGACTCAGTCATCCACTGATTGGTATAGTTCCACGTAATGAATGATAAACATAAGCATGCATTACCAGTAATTAGTATTAGCACAAAAATAAGAGCCTAATTTTTATTAGAGGCTTTTAATAGCGTGCAGGTTATGTTAGTAAGAACTCCCTACACTGTAGCTTGGTTTCAGTCCAAGCGGTACTGATGGTATATAAATACTAACACTGTGACCATTCAGCACAACAGGAAGAATGGATTCTGTTTTCATTAGCAATACTAAATGTCACCGGTTACAGTCACACGGCAAAAGCAGAGCTTCTGATTATGGGTGTATAGTTACCTGATCACTAAACAATGACTAGTCTCGTTATATTGGGCAATGTCTGCATTTTGGAACATGAAAATCATAATTACAAGTTCGATTCATTCTCTGAGGTTTTTTTCTGCTGTTGTTTTTCAAGTGAGGACATGTTTTTAGAATGGCTAAAAGAAAAGGCTCTAGCATTTCTAGCACACTGATATGATAAAGATCAGTAAGAAGCAGCACTATTTTAACCACCCGAGAGCTTGTATCTCAGGTGGATGCTGATGCTACACCAGCTTCAGAATGGTCAGAAGCTTAATGCCATGTCCAATGGCCTGGCTCTATCACAGAGAGTTTGCACAAATTAACGTTAAAAAAAAAGAAAAACCAACAATACATCTGAAGACAAAAATCAGCCTCAAGGAGTACTGAAATACTCCTGAACTGAAGTAGTCAACCAGCTGTGTGAGGTTTCTCCAGGCAACAACAATGTACCTCAGAGTACTTCCGGTTTGCTTCAGCCTCCCGTCAAGGGGGAATTTGCAACCTCAGTTTAATCAAATCAAAGTGCTCAATCAAACCAATCTCAGCAGTGTTTCTGAAATTCCTTCAACACATAAGCACTTTGCCAACGAAACACCCAACCTGACCTCTCACAGGTCAAAATAGCAGCTTTGCCTGCAAGTCATCTGTCTGTCCAGCTTTTTTTGGTTGGTTGGTTTTGGCTGCATTTTTTTTTTATTATTTGTTTGCTTGGGTTTTGTTTTTTTAATCTAACAATTCTTTAAATATGAATGACCCAGTTATAGTGGAAATACTGGACAGATTTCACTGGAGGAATCAGCAGAGAAAGTCCTGAGTTAGACTACTGATGTCTATTTTGCCACTCTGTGAACTGCTCTTCCAGCCACCGCACTACTTGAGGAGTTTTTAAGCAGAATGTTTCTCATTCCAAATTCAGTGCCTTCTGCACACTCTCAGAATGCTGCAACTCCTCTTCAGTAGGCAGAGCCTGAGTAGCATCTCATGCTACAGAAGATCAGCCAAGAAACCTATGGATTCTGACCATTAGTGCATCAAGAACAAATAGTTTCATTAAAAATATCACATAAGAATGCAAAGTCCAAGAAATATACTTTGAAATATATTTATTAGTTTCCTAACTGTGATCCACTGATAAAACACGAAGTGATTTTTACAGCTGAAGTGGCTGCTGTACCCCGACCAAGTCAGCAGGGGGAGCAGACAAACAATTTGAAAACAAAATCACCAGAATCTCTCTTATTGGAATATAGCGAGATGACAGACAATATGTAAATGCAGAATAACAGTATATGAAAGCAGTGGGCATTTATACAGAAAAGCAGGTGTTTACACTTAATACGCGGTGCTACTGTTAGCAAAGATGCCTCTGTGAAACCTTTCAAATGATATGTCACAAGAATACCCCACTTGTCCCTACCCCACTCCCAATCTTCCCACTTCGACATAGTGTAAACACAACTGTGTCTGTATTTTATTTCATTTAGTGAGTTTTGGAAGCCCAGTGTTCTACCTCAGCTAGATAAAACACATCTTAAATGATCAAATAGCAGCATTTGAAATAAGGAAAAAAAAACCCACACTATATTAAAAAGCTGAAAATGAAAACATACTCCATCAAAATTCAGATTGAAACCATGCACTACTCGACCTATGAATGAGTTCACAAGTTGTTCACATGTGCAAGCACACAACTTGAAAAGATGAGTGAGTCTTTGGCAAGAGGAAAGAAGGGTGTATTCACTGTACATCTCTCCTCACCTGTCTCCTCCTTGAACTGGTAGCACCAGATATCACGTGTATTGATGGGTATAGGCAGACATGCCCAACTGCATCTATGCCAATGAACTGTTCAGAATTGACTTTTTTTTTTTATAAGAGAAGTCCATGAGAACTGCAGTTAGAATTTACATTTCCTCTTAGGCTTGGTTGTTATAAATTTTACTACAAACAAAGTCAAAAGCAAAGAACAAAACAAAACTACAATCGGCTGCTCTTTAGCTGAGAGGCAGGCAATGAACTTTGGCATAATGATTTGAATCAGTTCCTGATAGATTAACATATTTCAGAGAACATACTCTAACAAAACTCATTTAATAACTGAGAAGTGTTCGTTTAACGTGCTGAAACCCTGCAAAAATATAACTCAAATACAACTTTTTATCAAACATTTTCAACTGAGATTGCAGGGACTCCACACATTCTGAAACCACAGGTTAAAGGATTATCCCTTGCTGCACAATGCAGAAGTAACAAAACAGAAATAACTACTGAATGGCTGCAAAAATCCCCATCACAGGAGCTGATCAGAAGTCTTTCTTAGTACACATGCTATACATACTGCCTAGGAGATCAAAATTGTTCTATCTATTTCAGTTACATATTAAGAGTGTAATGAAGAAAATTTACAGTTAATTGATTATTCTTCTACTATTGGTGATTTGAGCAACATGGACCTGTTCTCATCTTCCCCTGTAGTTTCTAACTGAGATTTCTGAATTGAGAGAATTGAGCTGCTAAATATACCTCTTCTCTCTAGAAAAAAATTATAAAGCAACTCTATGCTTAAATTTGTGATGTGGCCTTAGAACAGAATTCACAAGCAACATAACGTAAATGAAACAATCAAGTGAGTTTGTGCAAAGATGAATTTTATCACTTCATTTTTTACTTTTCATATTTAATTCAATAAAATTTTCTTTAGATTATGCCAACATAACCTGACACTGATATGCCAAAGGCTCCAGTAACTCTAGGAAGAAATTCAGATTGAAATTGAAATATTACTTCCATATCCTTAACGACAGTGAAACCATTTTGTTCCACTCTGTGAGACACAGCATAGACCAGGCACCCAAGCTTGTATCATGTCACTGCTGGCCTGGGTGCTGCACAGACTCATTTTAAGATGACAGCTCCTGCCCTGAAGCACTCACAAGCCTCTCACCACGCTCTGAATCACTCCCCTAGCATGAACAGTAACTACATGGCAAAGTGAAAGGACTGTAAGGGGGCACTTAGGTAGCTGACTCCTAAAATAAAACCAACAAAAACATCACCTTCAAAACTGTGAAAAATGCCTTCTACTTTTGAACTTCCCCAGTTCAATTCTGGCCAGTCATTCAAATAACATATTAGTAAGAACAAGTATCACAGTTGTAGATTAAAAATAATTTTGTGAAGTTTCCCTTGAAACCGAGGAGTGATCTCAGATTTCTTACCTGAAACTCATCAAAACATAAGAGACATGCTTCTTCACTTATTTCCTCTGCTACTGGTGCAATTGGGTCGTATGATTTGGCCATAAATCCAGGCTTTCTTTTAGGCAAGCTCTGCTTAAGGCGATGTATTCCTGAGTAGACAAAACATAAGTGAATAAAGTATTTCTTATGTCTAAAATATAGAAAACAAAACTATCTAGCTATCAAATAGAAGGTGACTCAAAGCCAGGAAAAACAAACAAACAAACATACTTCAAATTTCATCTAACGCTGAGAGGGCAAAACTACTAAATTTGCGACCACGTCCAGGCAACTAGTAAAGCCATAGAGACTCTGTGATTTATATTTTCTTGCTTAGAAATATGGAAAATAAAGAACTACAAACCCTTGAATACTAATATCAAACATTTATATTTTGTTTTAAAAGCTGATACAAATTACAGTTTTATCTTGCTCCAATTAGCTGCAGTTTCACTTCATAATTTGGCATTTGATGACTTCTGAATATGAAAAACCCTTACAATTTCCAAATCCATGGCATAGCTCAGTGCATTGCCTGCTCTGGAGATATACTTAGAATGCACTTAGTTACAAGAAGTAATTATATTTTACAATGTAAACAAGGTAACACTGAAATATCAAATAAGGTGATTAAATACATACTTTAATATGTCATGGACTGCATTCCATCTGCCTACGCAAAGACATCTGACAAACCAAGGTCTCACAGTAAGAAGCTGGCTTTGTTAAAAATGCAATAAACAAGAAACGGAAACAGAAAGCCTCAACAGTGACCCAGTGATGACAGAGAAAAGGGCAGTCAAAAGGGCAGGGCTTCTTTACGCCAATGACACTTTCCAAGAAAAATGCTGCTGTCACAATATTTGTAAATTGTCGCATTACGGATAACCAATTTTGCAGTATTTTAAAGTCATACATTTTAGAAACAGCAGCAGCTTTTAAAATACCTATATTTCATGCAGCACAAAGCACCACTTTCATTCTGTCAGAAAAAAAATTCTGAAACTTAGGATCACCTTCCTTCTATTTTCCCAAAAGTGCTGATAGTATTGCTAAGTGTACCAACCCGGAACATTTCTCATTCTTGTTGGCATTTATACCTCATTCACTTGTTGTTATTCAAATTATACAGATCAAATTTATCTTCACACACAACTATTAAAAAACAGTTAACCCAGTGCTCTTTTTCAGCAATTACACAATCAATTCATTGCTATAGATTTGTCTGTAACAGCGCCTTAGGAAACAAACTGCTATTCACTAACGTGTTATATGGTACATTATTATTATAGTCACTGCCATTACCCAAATTCATCAGTTTTTCTTCTCCCTCTGTCATGACAGAGTTCCATTACCATTTATTTTTGTGATCATTTTCTGTTAATAAATACAGTACTTTCCTCTACATATGATTCCATATTTTGTACTTTTTCATTATTTCCTATTCTTTTTGCACCATTTGTCTTGTGTTCATACAATCCGGTTTCAGAAAGACTACATTGATCACTATGAGCTGACTCCATCAGAAAGGATGTCCCAGAACAGTGAGAGAAAGGGAAGGCAAATTTTGGGTTATCTATGATTTAAGTTATCTTTTCATTCTCCATACACATGCGGTCTCTTCACTCAACTGAACTTTCTTTTGGTATGTAAGGACCACAACCTATTCCTTAGTGACAAATCAACAAATACTAAGTGCTATTAAAACCCAAAACATTACATAGCTACAGCTGTTTTGCTTTTCTTAAAAACTAAACTCTTCCCAGACTGAGGTGAAAAGAAATATGGAGCCAAGCAGTAATGAATGAACGTGACAACTTGACAAGTATTGCACAAGTCTTGGAAGAATTAGTCCATTTCTCTGAAGCACTAACTATATTGTCTCTGAATCATCATCCAAAGAAGAAAACCACAATATCACATTTACATTTATCTGTCCTTTTTTTCCTGATATCACCATGATGCTTTGTACATTATTATTCTATTTCAGCAGGTGCTTTCTTTAGATTGCAGCAAAGTAATTAACCAGAGAATATTTAGATAAGGATTTAATCCTAAATATACATTCGGTCTTCTATACAATCAGGTATGGAGAACATTAGAGTATTTGAAAAGATACTTGAGAAATAGTATACAATTAGCATCTAATCTGGTACGACAAACAATGCCCAAATCTTCTAATTAACTCCTTTTTTGTTGTTGTTGTTTCATTTGTTTAAAAACTTCAAGAAAATTACACTGTATGATGTATAATATACATATGAGAATGAGTCAGGCTTTTTCATAGTTAAGTTTTTCATACAATTCTTGTAAATATCAGTATCTTCACTTACTCTGGTGCACATCCAGCATGAAGCCATGAAAATGGACTCTCTTTTTCCTTTCTACTTCCAAGTGAGAATAGAACATGTCCATCACCATTGTCTTCCCTGTGCCTTCAAAAAAACATAACAAAAAAAAAAAAAAAAAAAACCCATCCAACAGGTAGTTAATTTAAGGACAGTTACATACTGATTACAATAATGATTGTTCATTAGCTTTTAACTAATGAAACTATTGAGTAACCACTGAATAAGTACACTGAATAAGCACAAGGCCAGACTGGGAAGAAAGGCTATGTTTTATGTTCAAACACTCAGAACAACTGTACTGTTATTTTTCCATTTAAAACTCTGATCTATATCGGGTTGGTAGAAAGGTTGCAAAAATGCCTCCATTTGCATCCAGAATACATTCTTATTATCTCAGTTTGAAAAGTGAGTACTGTTTTATTCTGTATTGCAATTATAATACATACATTCGCTCTCTGGCTCCCCATTCTTAAATATTAGAGTGGGTAACATTGGAAAAAATATACATGGTAAAGCAGTCCAATTCAACAGCTTCCAAACATCTAATTGCATTAACTAACTCTGCATCCCTGGAGGGATTCAAGGCCAGATTGCTGCAGCCTGATCTGGTGGGGGACAACCCTGCCCACCGCAAGGAGTTGGAGTTCAGAGGACTTTATGGTCCCTTCCCACCCAAGCCATACTATGATTCAATTTTATGAACCAACATCATAATACGGGAGAAAAATAAACCCAGAATACTCGTTAAAGTGATCACATTACATTTATTTCAGGCTTTTAGATACTTTACAATGTGAATAAACATGTATTTAAACAAAATTTCAATGAAACTGATGTAGCTGAGACTTACCAACATCTCCATAGACATAAAGACCTTTCGGAGGTTTGTTTTTTGCAAAGAGCTGCAAATCAAGAGGAGAATAATAAATACAAACATGGAGCATAATAAAAGCAAGTACATAGCTGTGATCAATTAATCAAGTGGCTACATGTAACTACCTGAATAGGAATAGCCAACAAAGTATAACTTTGAATAAACTATTAACTCTGAATTAGTACGCTATCTAATGTTGTATTTGAGGGAATTAAAACAAAAAAAAAAAGGGAGGGAGGCAAATACCCATACTTTTTTTTTTAATCACCATCAGAATATTTCCATCCTAAATCATAGTACGTGTTTTTTTTCTCATTGTTTTAAACCAGAACACATACAAAATTATTAAATGCGTCCCAATACATCATGATTAAAACAAACTCTCATCAAGCCCTTTGGACAAACAGACCTTGAAAAAAATGATGTAAAATTAAGCAGTACTATTTTATTTGCAGGCATAGGTTCTACACACCAGCTCTGCTTTAGGTTTAAACCATAAGAATTTAGAAAAGCCATATGACAAAGTCGATGAATATTCCAGGTCCCCTTCCTTTCTCTCCACTTTCAATCTTAACTGCAGATTTTAAACACTTAAAAATAATACTTAAAAATCAACAGAGGCACAGTAAAAATGTGTCATATATGTACAAGTTTATATTCCAAGTATGCATTTTACTGATCATTTTCACAAGCAAATTTATCTTAAACTGAGACTGGTTAAGAAGTTTTAATCTCTTAATGCAACTCAAGACATATGTTATGAGACCCGATGGTTTTCTCTGTTTTACTCAAATATGTATTTTTAAGAATACTTTCAATTTGAAACTGTCCTCCCCCACTCCCAATACTGCACAGCCACTTTCAAGTAAAATCCTGAAAGAGTTTCTAAAATACTGTACATCTTAAAGAATTCTCATCAAACCGATATCCACAAAAATCAACACACAAGAGCATAAAGCTACATTAACGCATTCCACTTTCTGAGCTATGCGAGCTCAGAACTCAGAAACTGAGGAAAATTAAAATTAAAACCCTATGGTCTCATTTGGAGCTGAGTAATTGCTGAAGAACTTGAATCTAAAGCGCTTTACAAAATACAATGCCATCTTAAAGAAATGAGGGAGTCAGTAGCAAAACACTAATTAAATGTGGAAGAAAATGTATGAACGAAGTAGAAGGATAACGTCTCAGATCTACAGTATTTATTCAGAAAATATACAAGCATAGCTCTTACATAAGATCCACTTACAGATTTAATTTAGAGCTGCATTAATAGAGAAACAAAAATGTGTATCATCAGTCTGTGGCTGAACAGGGTTTCAGATGTTCTGAGTCAGCTCCATTAATGCACACGGCTGCAACTACTTGCTAGTGCCTTTACAGCTCTGCAAGACAATTTAATTGACATGCATATTTCTTTGTACACTTTCTAAAGCTCGCACTCACTGAAACTAATTCTCAAAGTTATAGAGCAAAGAAAGGAGAAATAGAAAAAAACACTCTGTCAGAGACATTTGTAAGAATTTCTTAATTTTGAGATTAATAACATGGTTTTTAACAGTTAAAAAGATGGTATTAACATGGTTTGCAGATTTACAAAGAATGACAAAACTGGGAAAATACATCAGTGCTTTACTTGTCTCCGTAAAGATTATACAAGTAGAACAGGTAATAAGGCCTATTTTTATACCCTTTTGCCAACTGTAATATGTTCATTAATTACATTTAATGATCTTAAAATTTGTACTTTTAAGTATGTTTTATTCTTTCTCCAATATTTACCACTTCTAGAAAATGTTGCAGAAAACATTTTTTGTTTGTTTTGTTTCACTAAAAGAAATAAAAAGAATGGTTTGGGCTCAATAAAGTCTAAAACAACTCCTAACTGATTCAGAAAAATAGAACCAGTTCTCTGAGAAGATGGCAGATGATGTCGTGCCTCAGTCCTCTCAGTCCTTAAAAAAATGAAGCATAAAAGAGGTAGTGTGGCAGATCTGAATAAATTTGCTGAAGTTGAACTCTAAAAGTAAATCCTCTTCAAGCAAATAAAAGACATCTGCAGGAAGTATTTTGTTTTCAAACAAAATGCCTTTCGTTCAATTCTGATAGAAGTGACACTATTGCCACCTAGGGTATTCTCTTTCTTAAGCCTTTCAAATATTGTAGAATACTAAAGACGTATATCTACTTATATATGTATAGGTATATGGATCTCTATATGTATATTTATTTATATACATATATGAACTATAAATATATATATTTTTTTTATATATGAGTAAAGTAAAAAAAAAAAA
Source organism: Bambusicola thoracicus (assembly GCA_002909625.1). Lineage (NCBI taxonomy): Eukaryota > Metazoa > Chordata > Aves > Galliformes > Phasianidae > Bambusicola > Bambusicola thoracicus. The sequence continues at coordinate 8,032 of PPHD01012961.1, read as the reverse complement.
CATTGTCTTCCAGACTTCCAATTAACTTTACCTTTTCTGATACATAAAAACATACAATAAATATATATGTAAACTTGTTATGTGGACTTCCAGTACTGAAACCAAAACTTCCACAGGTTTCAAGTAATCCCATATGATCATACAATTTACTCTTTTTTTCCCAGTCCTCCAGTTAATGATTGTCACGTACCTCCTGAAGCACAGAAAAATAACTTTCACTAGGATTTCTGATAAAATCCAGAAAAAAGTCCAGTGTTGGCTCACTTGAGACCACAGTACGAAGGTAAGAAAGCAAGCAATGTGTAGGAATGAAAAAAGCAGTAAATTGATCTTGGCTCCATCGAAGCACACACTGCGAAAGAACAAATAGGAGGGAGATCTCAGATCTGCTAAATTAGGAGTAGATTTGTCTATTTCAGAGAGAAAAGGAAGAAGAGTGGGTGATGTAGAAGACAGAGTAAGTCCGTGTGCTTCTCCTCACCCCTCAGACTTCCCTATTGTCCTGAGTGAGGTATTGTCAAGGTCTTAGTAATAACCATGTTCAATTATTTGACATCAAATTTGCTTTTGCAGGAGTGAAAAGATGTAAGAACGCTAATGCTTACATTTAAAATCTACAAAACTGAAGACTTCAAGGAATGCAGAGAATTTGACCTTGAAGGGAAGAATTTAGACATCTTTAAATGTATGTTTTGAATGCTCTGCCACATCCTTTTAAATAAGCGCATCCCTGCAAACATGCCTATACTCTCAAGTCCTCCAGATTTCTTAATTCCTGTAACATTCTTTGCAGTAACCTAAGAAATCATAACTTCATTGCTTCACTGAGCTTCATTATCACTAGAACGTGCTTACAATAGGAACCTTTCTTCCTTTCGAGGATCAGTTAGCTTTGACTTTTCTTTTTTTTTTTTTTTTTAATTATTCATACTCCAGAATATCTACAGTTACAGAAGAAGAAAAGGACAGTATTCCCAGATTTATGGAATTGCCTTCTTTGCTTTCAAAACGTGTTACAAGTTTCCGTTTCGAAACAGAATGCCTTGCTTTGATTCCATCATGTCACATTTACATTTATTCAAACTTCACTTTAATCAATCAGTATCCTATTTCATCTCAGGATTTATATTCATTAAAATATCTCCTTCTCCCTAAAGATTCTATTCTTTCCTCAGTGCATTTAACAGACTGCAACATCTTCCCGTCTTCTCCCATACAGCCTGCCTCATATACCAAAAGAAAATAACTCATTGCCTGGGAATATTCATGCACCAATTCAGGAAACTTTGAGGTGAAAATCCATGTATTAAGGTGGTTAATTAAAATACACAAAATTCAAGAGAGAAGTACCCAGACAGCACTTCCTTTAAAAACAAAAAACAAAGACAAAACGCTAACTGCCTCTTTCTCCTACTCCTTCAGACCTCTTTTTTGGTTGCTGTTGTATCTGAAGACATTTTCAAGGTCTCGGATGGCATTTACTATTGTTCATTCCTCTTTTCAAAACATGACCTCACTTATAATTGAGCTTATTTCAAGTCATTAGCACAGCAACTCAACAACTCTTAAGATGCCCCAATTGGTATTATTTTGAAAAGCTAGAGATCTGAAACATCTATGGAAACACTTATGGCCTTGAACTTCAATTCAGAGGATCTCAAAATATCTCAGCATACAAGGCCATGCTTTCACCAAGTTGAAGATCAAAGTCATTGTTCAAATTTGAGTAATAATTCTGAAAAACAGAAGCATACTTGATTTGCAGCAACAGATTAATTGCTTTTTCCCCTTAGATTCATTCTAAGCTGATGCCCAAAAACATATAATAATATATATGCAGTTTAATTATCATAAAAGAAGTGGCTGTTGGATTTTTCTTTCCCAAAACTGCTTATTTTAGAAAGGTTTTGCCTACCAGGTGATGCAAGTCCCTCAGGTAAATAATGATACGCTTTTATTGTATGTCAGTATTTGTTTCTTAATCCTACTTTTACTGTGCTTTCAGTGAATAAAAGTTGACAAAAAATTACAATCAAAGCAGAAATTATTTTAATTGTTTATAAATGTAGTAAGTTTCTAGTTCTGGAATAACTCATTTCTGAAGAGACTTCTGCATTTCTGTAACAGGAAATAAGATAATGAGTATCAGACCAAAGAAGAGAAATAACTATTTTCCTATCATCTCTCTGTCTTTTTCCTCTCTCTGTTTTTGTTTGTTTGTTTGTTTCTCTTTTCTTCACATTCACCTCTTAACCACACACTCTTCAATGCCAAAACCAGGAAAAATTATTGAGATGCTGTGCATCACTACAATCTTTTCAACACGGATTTCATACTAGAAGTAGGTTGGTCACTTTCAAGAAACCTAAAAACATCAAGAAGTCAAGCTACTATGTGTAACTGATGAAAGAGTTTTTTCATTTTCAAGAATTTTTCAACTTAAAATACATCAGTGTATTTTGTTTAAATCCATTAAATTAACAATACTAAGTAAAAACAATGCCAGTCCTTGTATTATTAAAAAACTGGACATCTGTAGCACAGAATGGCTTAGTTTGGAAGGAACCTTAAAGACTGCCAAGTTCCAACCCCCTTAGCATAGGGAGGTTTGCCAGTCACCAGATTAGACTGCCCAGGGCCCCATCCAACCTGGCTTTCAATGCCTCCAGACATGGGGCATACACAGCTTCTCTGGACCTGCGCCAGTGCCTCACCACTCTCTGAGAAAAGAATTTCCTCCCAACATCTAATCTAAATCTCATCTCTTTTATAAAAGTTTAAAGCCATCCCCCTTTATCACTACTTGCCCATGTAAAAGTCTGTCTCCCTCCTGTTTACAAGATCCCCTCAAATAATGGAAGGCTGCAATTAGATCTCCCCAGAGTCTTCTCCAAGCTGAACAAGTCCATCAGTCTTTGCAGGAGGAATCCTCTGATAATTTTCATGACCCTCCCCTGGATCCACTCTGACAGTTTCATGTATTTCTTATGTCAGGAGCCACAGGCCTGAATGCAGTACTCCAGATGGGGCCTCACAAGGGCAGAGCAGAGAGGGACAATCAATCCCTTGGGGGAAATCACTCGTCACCGATGTCCATCTGGACATAGAGCTGTTGGCTAGAACTTTCTGGTTATGATCATCCAACCAACTCTTTATTCATCGAATAGTCCAGCCTTCAAATCTGTATTTCTCCAATTTAGAGATGAGGATATGATGTGGGACCATGTCAAAGGCCTTGTACAAGTCCAGGTAAACAACATCGTTGCCCTTCCTTTGTCCACCAATACCAGCACTCTGTCAGAGAAGGCCACCAGACTGGTTATGCATTATCTGCCCTTGGTGATGCCACACTGGCTGTCTTAGATCACCTTCTCATCTCACGTATGTCTTAACAGTTTCCCAGAGGATCTGCTCTATGATCTCAGGCACAGAAGTGAGGCTCACCAGTCTGTAATTCCACTGGTCTTCCTTTCTCCCTCTGTTAGAAATAGGAGTGATGTTTCCTTGTTTCCAGTCACTGGAGACTTTGCCTGACAGCCATGACTTTTCAAGTACAATGGAGTGGCTAGACAACCACATCAGCTAGTGCCTTCAGGACTGTGGGATGCACATCACCTGGTCCCATAGACTTGTACACATACATTCTCATGAGCTGATTTCTGACTTGCTCTCCTCTAAAAGAGGGATTTTGCTCCCCCAACCCTCTCCTTAAAGTTCAGGGATATGAGAAGCATGGGAAGCCTTATAGCCAGTGAAGACAGAGCCAAAGAACTTGTTGAGTACCTCAGCCTTCCCCATGTCTGTTGAAGCCAGTTTTCCCTTCTCGTTTATCAGCAAGGGTACACTACCCTTTGCCTGTCTCTTCTGACCTACATACTTGGAGAATCCTTTCTTGTTATTTTTCACTTCCATCTGTGCCTTGGCTTTCCTTTTGACTAAGATCAAGTGTAGTGTATTGTAGCACGCAAAGCTACAATGCACAAGGTCTTCACAAGAGGAAAGTGCCAATGCTTGCTTAAACTCTTCAACAGATGCAGACATATGAAAAGTATCACTGCCTACAACCAATACAGTGCTTGTTGTCTATGATTTTACCTACTATTCTGTTGTAACTCACTCTGGGGAAAACTTTTGTTAAGGATGTTGATTTCAACTTCACTGAAGTAAAACCTGTCCTGAACTAGAATTTAAACCACATAATTTGGCTTAAGACTTTATTTTAAAAGGAACCACTCCAATTGACAGCTAACATCCTCAAAAATACCAGAAGAGAAACAAGGACATTACTACTTCTCCATCACAAATTGTGATTTAATATATTTATGCAAGTTAGAAGCCTTTAACAGAATTACACAAAACTCACTGTTCTTTCCTACAGTTCCAATCTACAGCACCACATTGCATAATCTGGTTCTTAAACTACTGAAGTCTTCCACACAGGTACCAAGCTCTAGAAGAAAAACCTCTATGCTACCACTTGTCACATTAGTTGCCAGTATCACAGAGCTTTAAAATTAAACTTTAGAAGTTTAAAATTAAAGAGTGGAACTGAAACACTTAAAAGATTCCTTTAGAATTAGAGGAAGCCCACGTTCACACCCTAAAACAACGGTATTTGAATTTTTCCTTTTAGGAGAGAGTCAGTTAGGTGGCTTTATTGTGATCAGCTCTGCTATACAGGGATAAAGTAGCATTACAATCTCCTAATTAGAATAAGATTAGTATTACTTTGTTGTCTGCAGTAGACACTTTCTTCACTATTCATGCTTCCCAATCAAAAAAATGGTAAACAACAAACCCACATAGCAGTTGATCTACAAAGTCATTACAAGACATCTGCTCTTAACCACTATGATTCAGGGCACTCCAGTTAACATAAGTCAGCTCTCAAAGTTATTCTCAAAGGCAGAGCTTTTAGAAAAGACTATCTAGACTTTCAAAGCAGTCAACCAGAAAACATGAGAATGCTAGCCTATTGATCCTCAGGTTAGACAGCAAGATCAAAACTTTCACCAGATTTTTTCTACAAAATGAAAACAAATAAAAGTTTGGCTTTATGTCCAAAAGATTACATAGGAGCAAGCCAAACAACTAACTGGTTTTCTCTTAAGCAATTTCCTCTTTTACAGTTCATGCTGTACAGTGTTGGTAAAGAGCAACTTTATACATTAAATACCCTTCGAATGCCAATCTCTAGCCTGTTAGATTGTGCTCATGGAAATATTTTGCCTATGCCAGGCCAGCAGAATAGGTTTAGGAATCCAGCCTGATCTCCTTACACTCACAGAAAAACAGATAATCTTTTAGGTAACCTATAAGATTGCTTTGAATAACAAAGATAAGCAATAACTACTTTTGAATTTTTTTCCCAGAAAGATCATCAAATTCAACAGCCTGACCACTCCAAGGCTAAAGCATGTTATTGAAAGCATTATCAAAATGCCTCATGAACACAGAGAGGCACAGGGCATCCATGACAGAAGCCTGTTTCAGTGCTTGACCACCCTGAGAGTAAATAAATGTTTCCTAATGCCCACTCTGAGCCCTCCCTGGCACAGCTTTGTACCATTCCCATCCTGCCATCAGTACCAGAGAGTAGAGACCAGCAACTCCCTCTTCTCCTTCTCAGAGGAGAACGGTCTCCAGCAGAGAGCAATGAGGTTGCCTCTCAGTCTTCTCCAGATGAGACAACTGAACTGTCCTCAGCCTCTGCTCATAGGGCACGTCTTCCAGCCACGGTGCCCTTCTCTAGATGCTTTTAAGAACCTTAACATCCTTTTTATATTGAGGGGCCCTGAACTGCACACAATATTCAAGGTGAGACTGTACCAATGCTAAATATAGTGAGAGAATCACTTCCTTTGACCAGTTGGCTAAGTAAAAAGGTGCGTAGTGAGATTAACTAATCTACTGGTTGGAGAAGGCAAAACTACTCTCCAAACAACTGCTGAGATCCAACTGCCATATCTAAGTTAAAATTATAGAATGATTTATGTTGGAAGGAAGCTCAGGAGACTGTATGGTCAAACTTCCTGCTCAAAGTTTTATTAACGTTTTTCAAAACAGAACTTCCAAAGAATCATTCCTTTCAAAGAATCATAGAATCGTTTGAGTCAGAAAGGAACCTTAAAGGTCATCTAGTCCAACTCACCTTCAGTGAACAGGAACATCTACAGCTAGATCAGGTTGCTCAGAGCCTGGCCCAGCCTGACCTTGAATGTCTCCAGGGACAAGGCATCCATCTCTAGGATCAGTCTTGCCTCAGCACTTTGCTCCCTGTTCTTCACCATTCTCATGTTTTTCTTTCCAGAGTTTTTGACTTCTGCTCCTTGGAAATTTCTCTCATTCAGTTTTCTTCCCACTGTATATCAACAACAACAAAAGAGCTCCTTCCTAGGTATCCAGTCTGCTGCCTTTTGTCAGGAGCCAGGAAGACATTTGTAGAATTCCCAGTCAAACATAATTAGCAGATACATGACATACAGCTATAAGTATGAATTAAAAACATTCAAGGCAAATTGAAGGCAGACTGGTGAGCATTGAGACCCAAGGCTCTGTACCTTGCTATTTGAAATACATACTTTCATTTGCACAGTACTTGCTCTCACTGCAATATTCTGTTTGCTGCTTTTTTTTCATTCCTTGAAGCTAACACAATTTGCAAGAGCCTTGGAGTGGTAATTTGTGGTTTGGTGCCCAAAGGGTAGAGCATGTCATTTACAGGTACTTGTGCCCTGTAGGTTTTGGTTCCTCTGATCTCATGCTACCTCATGTAGGGTTATCATGCAAACAAAATACAGTACCATGCCATGTAATTGGAGAATTTGGGGTTGCAATAGCAAGCATACAGTTTACTAACTACATACAGTCCAATAGTTAGTCATATCGTTCTATGCCCATGAGATGATGTGCGTTGTATAATAGATGCTGAGAGAAGCTGACAGATTTATTAACAGGGTCTGCAGTTGATGACATAACTTTAGCTGTTACAGTCAATGTATTCCTACTGAAAAAAAAAAAAAAAAAAAGAAAAAAAAGAAAAAGTAGTACAATAGAGAGAAAGAAAAGGGAAAACTCTCAGTGACTGGCTGGGAAAAAAAAACATACAGTAAAGCTGTTGACATGGGAGATGTCTCCCCAGTGCAAGAAGCCTGGAAAGTGAAGATTATGATGATGGCAATGAGTATTTTAATATGCTTTTTCCCAGTAAGATACTTTTTTCCAAATCAGACTCGCTCAAATTCCCATTTGTGTCCCCTGTCCCCAGTTATGACTTTGTGCTGACTGAAATACACTGATCTGATGCAGAAGTTGCACATTCACTAGTCATTCCGCTTCTGAGCACATATATTACTGACTAATATTTACCTAGGATATAAGAACTTGCATACCTTGCTGTGCACTATGTTTGGTTTACTGGTATATAAACTAAAGTCTACAAAACAAGAGACATGGAAAGCAGGGGAAGATAAGACATTCTCACACCAGTTCTAGCCACTTCCCATGAGAATACTGCTATCAGAATTTGCAGGTGCAAGGCCACAAGAGCAAGAGCATGAAAATAACAGCATGAGAACAAGATATGAAAAGTACTGCCACAGTAGCTCTGGAAAATACTGTGCCAAAATCTTCAAGGGAAAAGTTACTGAACTGCAACAGCAGGCCCTTAGAAGTCAGTAAGGTTGCTATGTACCGTACAACAGGTTTGAGCCTGATTTTTTATTAATGCTTTGAAAAGAAACCTCCAAAAATGCAATCGAGGTGCAGATCCAAACACAAAGAAAAATTTAGCTATAAAGATCCAGCCGCAAAAATAAGACTAGGTTAATGATAGAAATTGATATATTTTAAGCACATTCTTATGAGAAAATATAAATTCTAAAAATATATTTATCATCATCAATCTCACCTTTGAGAGAAAATTTCTTGAGCTGATGCTGTAGCCTTTAAGACTCTCATGCAATTTTTGCAGGTGCTGCACAACTCTTCTTTGCTGTTCATCGTTCCTCAGCTCTTCTTGCTTAATCAGAAA
>PPHD01012960.1:0-17659 GCA_002909625.1 Bambusicola thoracicus | reverse complement strand
ATAGGAGGCGTTACTTCTGCAAAAGCTGTAAAAACAAAACGCAAAACTACAAAAAAGAACTAAGGTGCTTCATAGTTCCTGTTGCTGTTCAATGAAGGCAGAAAGACAGGAAGAGGCTGGAAAAAGAGGGACAAGAGCTCAATGAGCCTCCATCCTATGACTGAGTCACAAAAACCTAATTTGTACCAGTTCATAATGACTATGGGGCTATTTCTGTGTTTTGAAAACAAAAAGAAACAATACATTAATAAACGGTCTATTCAAAGAAGAGCAAGTAAATGCTTAAAATACTGAAATCCCCATTTAAAGAAGAAAGGTTAAAGGGTGCTGTGTTAACCAGAATAAGCAGCCCTATGAAGTAGAAGTCTAATTCACTGTCAACTTTGCTGATGAGGACAAGACCTTACTCCACAGGCAAGCATGTTAAGTCATGCTCTGAAAGATAAACTGCCTTAAATAAAAGGGGATATCATGGTGACTGTCATACTAATTATTTCAAACATCTGCACTAAGACTGTTACTTTGATAACTGACCACAAGTAAAACGTCTCCCTTAATAAAGTTGTATGCACAAATATCATGAGCTGCCAGAGTCACAACTAGTAGTAACCACAAAGACTGGGGTCACGGAGCCTTTAGAGCTGTGAGATAAATGCACAAAATATTAGAACAAACCTAATTGAGCATCAACCTATACCTTACCTAGACCTATACCAGCGATAACACTGTTAAGGATTGTTAGTTTTTACTATTTGTGTTAGCACTTCCATTTCTTACTCAGACAATTAGCATTTGTATTAATTACAAAAATCTGAACACTTTAAAATAACAAATGTTGAAGAAAATTCTTAGCTCCCCCACAGCAGAAAGGAAACTAATTTTTTTTCTTATGTTTAATGCCAATTAGTAAAGCATTGTTGAGTTTCAACATGGAGTTCAAATGCAATTAAGCACTGCTATAATAATTACTACAGTTAGTATTTACAATATGGTTGTGGCTAATAACCAATGAGACTGTTGCTCATTATAACAGGTAATGTTTAATTAGATAATATAAGATATCTTATGGACTACATGGCTGTCTTCTTAAAAGTTCCTGCCACTATAGTTAAGAACATTTTTTAAAATAATGAAATGTTATTATAAAAAAGCATGATATAACGAGTAGGAGAAAGGAACAAGCTGTAAGAAGTGGAAGACATTGCTTTGTAAGATGACATTTCAGAAACACCCCCTCCTTCACTGATCTGCAAAATGGAAAGCAACATTAATTACAGATCATGAATACAGATATACACAGTCATAATTAAAAGCCTCTCACATCTGAGCAAGCTGCAGTTTTGGAGTTATAGTGTAGAATAACAGTCAAGTTAAGGTATGACAAATGCCATTCTGCTCTGTTGCATTTCAGATTCTTAATTCTGAAATATTTCAACTGTGACATCACTTCCTTTTTCTCTGAGATATGACTTCAGTTCTTCAATAAATATGACAGAGAAACAGAAAGCTAAGCTTGTGTTCAAAAGGAAGATATTTCCCTACCAAAAAGGATAAGTACAAAATCACCACCAACAAAAAGATGTTCTTTTGTGATAAGATAAACTTTTCCCACAATAAAGGAAAAGATCTCATGCTTAAAAAAAAAAGTAGTTTTAACCACAAAAAAAAAAAAAAAACCAGCAGAGAACTGAAAGCCAAAATTTGACATAAAAATAACCTTAACTGAAAAGAAATACTTTTGAGTGTTTCATCAAAAATTGGTTTAGAAAAGCTTTTCTGAAGTGCACTGTCTGTATGCATGTCTGAACAGGATTCTTCTATAAGCTTTTAAAAAGCATAGCTATGGAAGGTTGCTCTGAACACAGTGCATCTCTAACTCAACAGGGAGAAGGAAATCAGAAGCCACGTAAAGAATGCGTTGTACTTCTGGCTGCTGTGCGAAGTTGATCTTTGCTCAAGCAAAACGACCTTCCATTACCGTATCGCTATTTGCAGCTGTTAAAAAGTGAATGTTGCTAAAAGCCATTAAAGTGGTAGTTTCATAGTTTTCATCTTCTCAAGGGTTTAGGTTTAAGTAGTGCTGGCGTTGGCTACCCTTAATTCTTACTCAAACACTGCCAATTTCTTTTGTTCCTCTGTAGGAGGAATTTAATAAATAGAACATAATTCTGTAAGAATAATACATATAATGAACACAGGTGGAACATCTGATAGTGCACTGCAAAAAACTGCCCTCCAAATATTTCAGGGTATGGTCTCACCTGAATTGGTTCTTTCTCATAGAGCTACATGTTATAGCACACACAACATAATGCGAAAGTGGTGGCTGAGTTCACTGTCTCTACAACTGAGTTACTACATGCAAGCACTCCCATTGGAATTGTGCTTCCCACTTCCCATAGTGTGGAACTCAAAATCTTACAATGGCATTTGAAGAAGCTGGGTTCTCCTTCACATTTATAGAACACATATCCTTTGGGATTAAGAATCATAAGCAACTGCTTTGGTAAAGTGGTATGTTCACTTCGTTAGTATTAAATCAGAAATCACTGAGATCGGAGTTTGATTTTATTCCGCAGTCTAGTATAAAAGCTTAGTTTATAAAAGTTTAGATATCTTCAACTACTCTAAAGATACACAAGTTTATATTATCCTACTTTGTTACACCTGTGTTTCCAGATTCACAGCATGGTTCTTTTTTCAGTTTTTTCATTACATACAGCAAAAGAGGTGGGAAGATTTATTATTATAATTCCAAGGGAAATGCATCATTCCATCATCAAAAGCCAATATTACAGGCTGACAGTTTTTGGAAAAGGTTATAGCTTGTAAAACCAATCATTCACATCATTTCTGGAACAATATTGCTCCCACTTGGAATGAGTCAGGAACGAATAACAAATTGTTACATTTTATCTTATTTTTAATTATACTTAAGAGAATTGGCTGTAAGATGTATTTGATTTCAATTCATTTGAATTCCATAGCAAAATGTATTCCCTCAATGGTTTCATGTACAATTTTCTAATGTAAAATGGAAAGGGCTCTTAATATGAACAAGTACCTTAATTTTTTATTGAAATAACTCTTCCACTTCAAATAAACCATGTGTAGCCCATTGACAGCTACGCAAGCATGACTTCCTTTAAAACCAAATAAAGGTGCTGTGATATATTTATCAGAGATCTCTTGATGCAAACAGATCAGCGCACTTACTTCAGCTGAGGACTTCACTATTTCATGCCACATTTCCATACCCATTACAGCTTTATCTGAGCTGAGAAGCCCCTTACTCTCTCTAAGACATATCTTACTGTTTCCCCAGGCAGAGGGAGAAACAGTAACTACAAGATTTCCTTCATAATTTTCAGAACATTTTGACATGTATTTCATATAGTTTCCCAAGGGAAAAAGAAAAATGGTACGCACTCTAGTATCTTGGCACAATATTGCTCCATTTCAGCCAAATCTGACTGAGAGCTAAGGGTCTTGAAAACATTAAACACCAGAAAAGGTGTGTAAATCAGTGTATAGTTGACCATGAAGATGCACACGTACTTCCACTGATGAAACCACTGAGAAAGCCGCACCATTCCAGTAACAGGAATATGCTGCCTAGATAGCCGGTTATAAACATTAGCGCACAAGTCTCCTAGTGATGTGAAAAAATAAGGCAAAAAGAAAGAGGAAAAGCTATGAAAAGTGATATAGCAAGCTGAGCTAGCACTGAAATTGGAAGTAGGATTTTAACAGGACACTGCAGGTGAGACAGTTCAAAAAAAAAAGTGAAAACCTCATTATTATTATTTTTAATGGAATTGGGCAAGTGTGAGGGAGGCTGCTATTTCCTGCTTTGGAATCATCCCTGCAATGGAATAAAATCAAAAATCATGAAATTTCATTCATTCAATTTCCTCAGCCTTAATTTGATATCACACATTTGAGAGAAGGGCGATGAAAACAAGAGTCCTCTCCTCCTTGTCTCAGCCAACAATTGACAATACCTCTTGGCCTGCAGTGAACCTCAGCACTGCTCTGAACACCTGGGCAATCTGAGAGCACCTCATACAGAGGAAGAAGACATATGCACATACATATATCAGAAAAAAATCAGTAGCAGATGAGATACCTAAAAACATAGTCCTCTTTTCCTTAAAGAATAGTTCATACCTCCAGTCTGTTACTGAAAGAACAGCCCTCTCAAAACCAAGGACATTTTATTCTAGTTACTTCTTAAAATTTCCACAGTACCGTGATACGAAAGATCATCCGCTGACCGCACAGTAATTTAAAGAAAAGGAAGCAGTAGTAACAGCACTTCACAGTACATCACATTGCACAATAAGCCAAAACACATATACAATACTATATGCCAAACAAGTATACAGGTATCGGACCAGAGAGATTATCACGTTACAAAGGGAAATGAAATAAAGATCTTACCCGTACCCTGGGCTCGCAGAAAGACTCCAAGAGGAGTGATCTCCACATAGAGATCCTTGCTCCTGGGGAGTCAGGCCTTAAATGGGGTCTAGGAGAGGGTGCAGCCAGGCTCCACCCCTTCCGGTCACTCAGGTGAAACTGTGTTCACCTGTGCCCCTGCAGCTGACTCAGCGCTCGCCTCAGGTGGTCAATCAGAGTTTCAGGCCGTGATTCAACAGTTCCCATACACAATACTTATAGAAGAATGAATTAACTATACCTTAAAAAGTAATGGCTCTTCGGGAAGAGGGCTAACAGGGAGTGAGGTGGTGCTGCTAGCTGGACTCATGTCCGTACTCTGAAAGAAAACAAACAGAAATTCACATTTGCAATCAAGTTTTAGAAATATCTCTTTATATTTTGGGGAAGGAAGAGCTCAAAAATGATACTTAAAATTCAACAGAATTAGATTGAGAAAGCAACTGCCATCTATACAATACTGATCATTAATTAGTAAAAGATTGTTTCACAATGAGTATTTTTTTTTTTTTGAACAAAATCCTCATTTGAAAACTGAACCACGTGTGCAAATATGCAACTGTATTGCATCTACAAAGAATAATGCAAGGTGATAAATGAAAACAAAATCTCACACAGAACAAACTACAATATATTATTTATTGATTTTGATAGTCAGGTACTAAAATTAGAAGACAAAATTAACATGAAAACATGTTGCAGAAAAGCATCTGAATTTACGTTTTAAAAAGATCTCTTTCCCATGAGTCAGTATATCTTGCAACTGGGCTCTAGTAGATGAAAGTAAAGAGTGAACAGCAAAATGAATAATTAAGTCAGTAAATGTATCCAGACAAAATGAGTAACAGACTGATGCAAAAATTCAGCCTTTTTTAGGTTGTTGGCATGGTCATCATTTGACTAGATAAGACACATAAAAAAGGAGTATGGAGGCTTCTTAATTGCAATGGTAATAATGACAGAAGAACAAAATCTTTAAGAAAATGCAAAAATGATACAAGATTTTTCTGCAGAATACTAGAATACACAATACTTTTAGGGAAACTATTCTGTAAGTGCCATGATTTAACAGATTTAGCTTATGCAATTAACTAATCAGGTATCTGCTTTCAAATCACTCTGATGTGACCCATTTGATAGGCACAAGCTGTGAAAGTGAAGAATATTGTTGCACCCCATTAAGTTTCACCAATGTAGGAACACACACGCGCATATATATATATATGTTATTGTTGTTATTATTATTTTTAATGTAGGTACTGTATTTTATTCAGCCAGCTAGGAAAAGAAAAAAAAATAATAAAACCTTGTTACAAGATACCTATGTCATAACTGATATCAGACAGAATTCAACATTGATACCTATTGAGAAAATTGTTGAGTTTAAATAGATATGTATCAGTTATACCATATCTGAAAGAAAAGACAATGGCTGCTTCTTGGATAAAAGGAATGTAAGTAAAGAAGGAAAGAGGGTGACACAGTGATTATTCATAAAGGAGAGAGAAACAGGCAGTTTATAACCTATGCAACATACAGAGCTTGTTGGAGAATAAAAGAGACAATACTGTACCAGAAAGCCAATATATTTACCACCACTTTCTTTTCAGTACAGTTACAAATATTAACACTTAGACTCCTGCCACTGATCATCAAGGAAAATGACTGAGACTATTTGTTAAACAGAAGGGAAGAAGAGCTCTTTTAGATTAAATTCGAAGTGTAGTCAAAACTAGCGATCTCCTCTTTGAGAATGCTCTGTCTCAAAGGTAGACAGTTTGTATTTTAACTTACACAGAACTGAATAAATAAATAAATAAATAAACTAAGCAACTGCTTTTCAAACCAAATCATGAACCCTAATTTTCAATTACAAGTGAATGGGAAGACAATCCAACACTGAAACTGTCTCAGTATGAAAATCAGCAATGCAGATTGACCCCTGCGCTCTGCATGAGCTGCAAATTCTTCAGCAATAGCTAGAGTCTAAGAAAGACCAAAATGACAATGCAAAGGTTGCTTTGACAAGACTTCCTAGAGCACACCCCCATGTTGGCCTCAACAGAACATCAGCTCCTCCAGCAGACACTAGACAGCCCAGGTCTGGACACCATGCTGACGTAGCACTGTGCCTGGACTAACACAACTGTCACAAGACAGGGGACAGTATTACGGGCATCGTGACTGTATGGCTTTTGGACTGGTTTGAGTCTTGCCAGACTGGAGCACTGCCACAAGAGACTAGGTCTGACTGCAACTATTCATGCATACATACCCTCAGCAGCCCCTCCAGCAACTCCAGCATTTTTTTTCTCCAACAAAAGAAGCAGAAAGGCTTCTCTGCCATTATAAATTAATTAAATTCAGTGTCACTAACACAGTTTGTTATAGCAACGAATTGAGTGTGACAGTATCACACATCAATCGTTTTAAGCAACATAACACGTCCCACCTAAGTTTACCGGTCTTGTCTTAATAACATTTTGCAGTCTAAAGTTCCCCATACAGAAGAAAATACGATTGTGAGCAATTCATCCAGTGGACACTTTCTATTTGTCAATCCTTAAGCCCATTCTGTTCTCATAAAACCAGATTGCCTGCCTAAATTTGATAGATTTTAGCTATAAATCAGGAACATGTTATAACATTAGGCTATAATCACATTTTATAAGTCATCATAGATGTTAAATATCATTTGTATCATAATCATACCTACAAGACCAAATAAAGAAAATTAGGATACTTCCTAGTTTTGCAAAACTTTGCAACAGTAAAATTCTTTATGTACATTTTTAACGCATTGTTCTTCCATAGGTGGGTTTTGCACACCAAGCCTTTTCCTTGCCTTGGTAGAAACCTGAGTACCCTGAAGAGCACGGAATGTTGCAAAGCTTTTAACATCTAAACTCCATTTTCTACACAAGAGATATCTGAATATCAAGCAATTCAACTATTTCTCAGTACAACTCTGGAAAAAGTACTGTCTTGCCCATGTGAAAAAAAAAAAAAAAGGTTTTAAGTGCTCTCCATTTTGTTATTTTAATTTGGGGCAGGGTGTTAAAATGCAGTGAATGGACATCAGAATTCTGCCAGTAACTCTTCTACAATTTCAATCATTAATCTTCAAATTTTTCTTCAATTTCTAGAGCTGATCAGCCTAAATATATATCATCCTCACTGCAAAATGAACAGGTAGAGCAGAGTTGCTTCTGGGCTGTGGTAACCATTTCTATTTGGAGACAGATGTTTTAAAGAAAGTAATTATCACAAAATTTCTTGAGAATGAGACAAAGGAAGAAAATAAATTTCTGAGAACAAATGTTTCCCATATGTATGTTCTGCTTGGTGACTGAAGATCAGAACCCTCTTGTGGACGGAATCCCACCATTTCAGCTAGATGAAAGAGAAGGAAGAGTCTTTTATGGATCTGCTTTAAAGCAGTTGTAAGCTTGATGTTGTTCAGTTCTCTTCCATTTGCGCCTATCTGTCTCAAAACATAATCCCGTATATTAGCATAAATTGTCCAATGGAACATTAGAGAACACAAACAGGATTTTCAAGCAATACAGTAGATCAGGAACATACAAATGCAAGTTGTTAAAGCACACTCCTTTAAAATCAGCAGTCTTCTTTGAGCCTTCAGCCACTGCTCTTTAAATGAAAACAGATTCACCTCATCTCATAAACTGGGACTTTTCCCACCACAGAGCCTTGCATTTAATCTGATCTTCTCTAGCAAGAGACTTATGTATCAACCTTAGTTAATTGTATCATAAAATTTATGCATATCACTCACAGACAGAAGCCAATTTAATTTGCTACAACTGCTTTTCAGCAAGGGTAAACATTGCAATGATAGTTGGCAGACATTAACTTCTCTGGAGATCAGTATCACAACATATTGATCTAAGAAGTTAATACTGACAGAGAAGAAAACTTTTGGTAGATATTACAGCTGTAGAACAAATAAATCTTAATAATAACAAAAGAAAAGACAACCTGTGTACTTTATAGCTTTTCCTAAGGAGTACTAGATGAATGTTGATGTTACTTCTGATGTGATAGTTTTAGCTGTATCATGAGTTATGCCACAACTTTATAATCTAAAAGATAAGTTCTGTCAGCAAAGCTCAGCAGTGACATTTTGATATACTGAAGGTAATCAAAGGCCTGTAAATGGATTCATTAATGGATCTGCACAATATCTTTATGAAATATTGTGCTTAAATATTATTATCCTGTTCTATCAAGAACAGTGATAAAAAAGGTGAAGCAGTTTGCTTAAAGCTAGAAAAGCCTGTTAAAAACAAAGAAGAAAATCACAAATTCACAAGTCCAAGAGCTCTAGCTCTTCATCCAAAGCATGTATTGTTTCCCCCTATGCTTTTGGACTGCTGTAATATCTGTACATTCCAAGTTATTTAACACCGTTAAGAGTTTCTACTGATACATATACTTAATGCAAATAAAATTACTACAAACAAAATCAAAATCAGTTTTGCTGAGAAAAAACATCAGGCATGTGAAATGAGCTTTCAACTTTCATCCTCCTCCATATTTGATTAATTTTCCTCCACACTTCCCATCTCACTCAGTGACAAAGAATGGAAGTGCTTACTTAAAATGTGGTTAGGTCTACTTCCTATCATATTTGAATACCATCTGGATCATTGCTTGTAATTGTATTTCATGTGTCTATTGTTAGTAGGTATACTCAATTATTCCAACTGATTACTAATACCTGCAGTTATCAACTGAGATATTTGACTGTTGTTTTCAGATATTTGACTGGCACATTGCCTACCACTGTATACAGCTGCTCCCATAGCTCGGAAGACTGTGTGGGTCTTCTGTCTGTCCTGTGTTATCTTAGTTCCCATTGCAAGGGTGAACCATAAATGACAATTGATACCACTTTTTGCAACTTTTTTGTACCAGTAGTGAGGCATAGGTAGACAAACAAGTTCTTAGTGGTTCAACCATCTACTTAACCAGCACTTTGGATACAGGCAGAGAGATGAGGCAAAATTTCTCTTACCATCTAGGCAAAGCTAATCACTTGAGCTGTGAAATGTCAGTGGGAAATATCACCTCACTTAAGATGCTGAATTGTTACTTAACAGAATTTGTATAACTAGTACTGTTAATTTTAAAAGACCTGGAGTTCCCAGAAACACTAGGCAAACACATTAAATGTGATAATCCGCACATTAATTAAATAGTTTAGACTCAGACTAAATTTTCACGTTGTTTAATCTACATTTAATTTACTCGAAATATTTACATTTCACGTAGTTATCTCCATGTTCCTTATGTTAAATACAGAACTATAAGCATATCAAAGTACTGGGGAAAAAAAAAACAAAAAACAAAAAACAAAAAAACACTATTATCATGCTTTTCAATTGCTAAAAAAGAGGAAATGAAAATACCTAACATCTGTATTATCCAGTTGATAGCAGAAGGAGAACATCATCTTAAACATGAAAAATTTGTAAACAAAATAGAAAGCTGAACTAAGCCTCTAAAATAGGGTCAAAAATTGAGTAAACAAAGTGGAAAAAAACTCTCTGGTTGTAGAAACACAACATATTTTTACATAATAATAACAAAAAGAAATATCACTACATAGTTAATAGTTACATATTAACAAATATACCCTCACTTGTTCTCTTTATTTCCATCTATTTCATTGTTCATCCCTTCATTTTGTCTTCCTTGCTTTCCTCCAGAAACAGAGACACTCCTAATAAACAGAGACACACGTTTCCTTGGACAGGTTACTTCCCAGCACCTGGAGCTTAGAAGAGGAGTCCAATTCTCTGTTCATTAATTCATAGGGGAAAAACATATTTACTTTCTTAAATAGAAAATTTGTTCCTAGTTAGTGTCTAAAAACACCACTGACTTCTATCTGCAAGTTAAGTAATTTTGAAAGTAACATGGATGATGATTTTAGCATTAACATCTCATTGCAATGTGTTCTGTAGAATCACCAATGACTGCGACTGCATGAACTGGAACTGTTACTACATATCATATTAAAAGTAACTCAAGTCATACTCTTTTCTGAAAAAAAAAAAACAAAACCCACAAAACAAAAAAAACAAACAAACAAAAAAATGGGAATGTTTTCATACACACAAACGTACTGTTGACGACACAGTGGAAAACTGATTTCCTTGAGCAAAATTCTGCTCCCTCCCAGTTTCTATTGTTTCTTTCATACTTCACTGACTATACAATCCAGCCTTGACACTTTGTTATTGTACATCTTCCCTAATAATATCATATAATGAGGTGGTTTTTTTTTGCTCTTTCAGCAGTCAATTGAGACAACCAAGTACTCTCCAGGGATTTTTATCTACAGGCTGTCTATTTCAATTCCTTTCTTTCTTTGTAAGAGATCCTTCAGGTTCAAATACAAACATTTTTTTCCCAAACTGCATTCAATTTTGCAGCAAATACGAAGGCTGTTTAAAACACAAGCTACAGTGATGCTTTTTTTTCATTCCTGTCCTAAAGACATTTTCTCTCCAAAACCTGAATCACAGCACTAAGAGAACTATCCCATAGCATAGCTATAGTCTGAATCTAGAAGGAACTGTCTGCATCCTCTAAAAGAAGACCATATCAGCAAAAAATCTGAGTCTGGGCTCTCTCAAGTTCCTACTACTTCCTGGCATCCAGACTCGCCATTTTTCTGCCCTTCCATATAAAATGATTATAAAAAAGTAATTGATTAATCAAACTGAAAAGGATCAAATCTAGTAAAAGAATCACATCTTTCTGTTCCTCTATTCATACATGTTCTGCATTATTAATGCGTCATGTCATAATGGGACAGAGATTCAAGTTGAAGACGTAAAGGAACAGACCACAGAATCACAGAATGTCTTGGACTACAATGGATCTTAAAGCCCACCCAGTCCCAACCGCCCTGCCATTAGCAGGGTTGTCAACCACTAAATCAGGTTGTCCAGGGCCCCATCCAACCTGGCCTTTAACATTTCCAGAGACAGGGCATCCACAGCACCTCACCACTCTTAGAGAAAAATTTCTTCCTTATATTTAATACAAAGCTACGCACTTTCGGTTTAAAACCATTACTCCTTTTCCTATTACTACACCATCTGACAAAGAGTTTGAATGGATGCGCCTACAGTTACATTAAATAGAATAAAATCACACACAAGGCATACATTTATATGCTTCAGATATGAGTAAATAACTACCTTGATGAGCTAGGAAATAAATGCTTCTGAAACCAAGCTGTTCTGTAAGCTCCTCTGAAGTGACTCCAGATCAGCACTATTGAAACCAGACATGGATTTAGGTACCAATTTCAGCAAAAAACATTTTATATGCTCACATACTAATGCAATTAAATGCTTTCTATGAAGCTCTAAAATATGCTGATGATCTTTCAGCCTGTGTAACATCTTTTTAGTCTAAAAGATAAAGGCATTAATCCTTCAATTAAAAAAAAAAAGAATCTATATTTGATTTTTTTTTAAAATACATATACTTTCTCGTGCACTAACTAAAAAAAATCTAGACATGCTTTATTGTTCAGTACATCTGTTTACCTGTACATTTCTATGGATATATGGTATCGGTTTCAACAGTGTTGTTTTCTGCCTACAGTTTCCTTGCCAGATATTGTTTTCATGTGAATTAAGACAATGTTTCATAACATTAATAAACCTTACTTTTTTAAATCTGAACTTAAGTCAGTTTGATCTTCATTAATAACTTGCAGTCCAATTGTCTATTTTGCACCTTCATTTTAATTTGCAAGCATCAAGAACAAAATTGCCAGACTTTCACAATGGTGTTTTTAATGCAAGGATATGTTTTATTTTTCTGTCTCTCTCTTTAAAAAGAATCAGCTTCCCTGAATTGCTATGAATTTCACTGAGGTTTTAACAAGCCACTTTGCACTTACTAAATGTTGTGACTGCAATTATTCTCACTTCATCATCATTTCTCAAAAGAGTTTTTACAATTTCAGTATGGAACCTCTTCCGACAGGGTATTTTACCTTACTTAGATGAGATGCTTCATTCTCAAAACAGTCTTGAATTCCCCAGCAAAATTTTAGAGGAATCATCTTAAATATCTGTACATGTCCACTTCTAGAACAAGGAAGACAGAGTTTTTCTCACCGCAAGAAAAGAACTGAATGACATTTCACAATTTGAAGTGTGCTCCCCTCCATAAAACTCTTAATTTTGTGTGATTTCATAGAAATCTAAGGTGAATGTTTAGTAAGTTTTGCCATGTTATTTGAATCACTGTGTTTTTAACAGTAAAGTTCTGTCTTCCACATGTGTGTATATTATGAGGCTCTGCCCTTGAAATACAGGATTACTGATTACCATTGACACAGTTTTGAAGCATGCTGAACCTGATTTTTGGATCAGCAGCAGCTTCCAAGGTGGAGATTGTCAAAGTACAACAAATATTCTTTGCTTTTGTAAATATGTGGGACACCTTCTGACAGCAGCTGTAATTCTTAAGAGAAAGAATAAAAAGAAAAAGACACAATGAGACATTCAACTCCCACTCTGGAAGAGGCTTCAATGGAAATTACCCCTTCTGCAGTCACATCTCCAAAGTCTTTCTAGCTGTACTTGCTCTTCTTCTCTTTTCAGCTCCAATACCTGCTTTTCTTCCCACCAGTACTGTCTCGCACAGTGGCTTATCTTCACAGTACTTCCATCTCCTGCATCCATTCATTACTACCACTATTCCTATTTTGTCCCAACCCAAAATAAAAAGTCTTCACACCTCTACTCGTCTCCTTTCCTTTGCCCTATGCTCATCTCTTTCAGCCCATATATATAGGTGGATAAACATATACATGTAGATGTGTGTATATATATACACACACAAAAGTGATTGAGTGTTTATGCAATTGCTGTGTTCTAACAGCCATATAACTGGTTCACTACAAGAAAGATATGATCAATCTGCTCAAACGCCTCAAGTCATAAAATTATCTGAAGTAATTATAAAATTACTTCAGGGGAATCACCATGCAGCACAGCTTCTCAGCACCAAACTCAGTATGCTTTGGGGAGGTCACAGAGTGTTGCTTAAGAAACTGAAGCAACTTACAGCGGGATGGGGGGTTTGATGTTGCCTGTACTAGTGCTTAGGCATTGTGTTACTGTTATTTTCAGAGCCTTGGCTCTGCATTTTGCTTTCATATTTTTTTGTTTAGCAATGGTATTATATATTAAACTTGCTGGGAGATCTGAAGAGCATTTTATAAAGCCATTAGCAATAAAATATTCATTTTTCATTTACATTATGTCCAGGAATACAAATGAGCATAATTTCTCCCTGCCCTTCAACATTAATAGGGAAACCAGGGAGAAAAATTGAACATACCTTTCACATTCATTAAACTACAATAAAATGCAAAGAGCTTTTCAGATGCACTTGCGTTGTTTGTTGTGGCACCGAAACACAGGCATTTATCTGAGAGCCTTGCAATTTTCAACCACCTATATTATTTCACATAAATCTCCACCTTTTTCCCACCATTCTGGGCTCAGGCTATGTAAAAATAACATGCCCAGTTTTAAAGTCACACTGTAAAATGCTTCTGCAGGGGTGTGCTGTGCTCTAATTCAGTAGTAGCTCAGCACCACACAGTTGTTCATTCACTCCCTGCCCTCCCAGTGGGTATGGGAGAGAACTGGGAAAAAAAAGCAATAGTAGAACTCATGGGTTGAAATTTAAACTATTTCTTAACATAAAAAAGGAATAGAAAAATATCAACAATTATGATAATGTATTGATGCTCAGAACAGCATCTGTCCCCCTGGCCAACTCCCCTCAGTTTTATCACTTTCACATGATGCCATATGGTATGTAATATCCCTTTGGCCAGTTTAGGTCAGCTGTCCTGATTCTGTCTCCTCCCAGCTCCCTGTGCTTCCTCAGCCCCCCTTCCTGTCAGGACAGTACCAGAAGCTGAGAAACTGAACTGTCCCTGGCTCTGTACAGCACTGCTCGGCAACAACTAAAAATTGGTGTGTTACCAGTGTGTTGTTTTTTTTTTCCTCCTAGAACCAAAATGTAGCATTATACCAGACACTGTGAACCACAGAATGGCTTGGGTTGGATGGGACCATAAAGATCATGGAACTCCAAGCCCCCTGCTGTGGGCAGGGCTGCCAACCGCTAGATCAGGACTCCACTGCCAACCACTGCCCGGGGTGGCATCCAACCTGGCCTTGAACACTGCCAGGGATGAGGCACCCACAACTTCTCTGGGTAAAGAATTTTTTTTCCTATGAAGGAAATCAACTTGGTCCCAGCTGGAATCAGGAGAGGGCATTAACAGGCACGTGAAGTTAGACGATGAAGAGATGGGTACACTCAGCAGAGAATCAGAGAAACAGAAAACACCACTGACCTTCAGTGAGAACATCACACATCCCTTAAGTATTTCTGATGATGCCCAGAGATTTCCAAGGACTAATGGACAACAGTAAAGAGTACTCCTTTACAGCAGGAATTATTCAGAAGATACAAGCCATTTAGATGAGACACCCATAACTATAACTCCAGTAGTACACATGGAACTTGCAGAATGCTGCTTTGAGCATGACTTGTGTCAGAAGCCCAAGTTAGAGTGGGTTTGGAGTTGCTGAAAGAGGATGTGCTCATCCTGCAACTCATTTATTTCATTTAATGAGAGGGTGAATGCAAGCAGCCCCCAGATTCTGCTTCTCAGAGCAGCTCTCACCAATCTCAGGGCCAGCACAGCTCAGTGAAAAACATGGCTTTAATCTACCTACTCCATACTCTCTCGTTTTTCAGCTGGTCTGTGACTGGCTTGCTTTTTTCATCGCTAGAACACTTTTTACCCGTGGGTCAGAGTTTGAAAGTTGTCTTGCGAATGCAGCTTTTTTCAAGCAGTCCAAGAACTTCTAAAGAAAACTCAGGACAATTAAACACACACCAGGAGAATAGAGATGAGTCAGAGGCTAATAAATGGAACACTTCACAGGTGCATGAATATTTGAACTATATTTCACACAAAAAAAAAAAAGACATTACAAATTATTGAAAATGAGTAACTCCTTTTCACGAACCTTGCTACCATCATGCTGACTACTAGAATGATAAAGAGTTTAATTATGTACATTTAATCTCATTGTGGTTGGTGCCAATAAATTACCATGTGCAAAAAGAGTTGTATTTGCATCATCACTACTATTAAAATGTGCATGAAATGCTGCACTAGCAAAGGCTGGGCACAGCATGCCCGCAGTACTCACTCCTGCAAGACCAGACCCTAATTTTGGATGAAGGTGCATCAACAGCAGCTTTGTACCTCAGAGCCTGTACACTGCATTGCTTCTGCATCCTAAAGCAGACACATAGCCACAGGGAAGTCTTGCACAACTCCCTGGTCCTTAAGGATAGCTATCAAGCCATTTACAAGGAAAAAGATTAAAACAAAACAGAGCTGCGATCCAATTTATACAAAGAATATATTATTTCAAGGTGTCTAATGAGGAGAGGAATAGAGAAGAGAAGGAGAAAAGAAAGGAAAAGACAGTGAAGAGAGAGATAAGAGATGGGAAGCTGCACTCCTCTTTCTCAGCCAAGTTAGGGACACCTTCTTGGTAAACACAATGCATAACCTCTTGGTGAAGAACACCTGGGATAGTATGTATTCTGCTGGCACAATTGTCATATATTAGCAGCCACTGCATTTATCATTGACAACCCCAAATCTCTTATGTCTGCCACTTCAATAAGGCATCTATTCTTTTAAATGTTTGTGAAGCAGGCTAATGAAACCTCTTGTTGAGGATGCTCTGGCTGGCAAAGTCAAACTGTACCCTCAATGGGACACTTTCATCATGACACACAAGAAGTCCCTCGTCACTGGAGGACTACTAAACAACTAGACATTGGAAAAAGTTGGCTGTATTTAAAATGGTCTTTCACCTCCCCTGTGTAACTGGGAAACACCGCAACCCAGATTATAAGAACCATGACACATTCATTTAGCATATCCCAAGAAGGTAGAGATGGATCTTTTCACCTCCACATGTACATGATCCCATTCCTCCAGCTGCTATTCCACAGAGAGCAAAAAGGCAGCAACTTCCGAAACATAAAACTCAGAGATGAGAATCCACATTGCCGGACATGGGAAGTGTGTAGAATCTGCCTTTGGCCAGTGTGAAGATAAATTAAAGACTCCTTTTGTGCTAGGGGTTTACAGCTCAAAACAGAAAGGTGTTTTGGTCAGCAGCAGATCTTTCCCTGATTATTTGTTTTGCCATTGTCAGAAACAGATCTGTGGATGAAGTATGTTAAAGACAATGGGGACATTTTGAAAGGATTCCAGAGTGCTTCAGGATGGTGCAGAGCCAAACAGCTGCCATCACCATGAAATTCATAAAAATCATATAAAAAAGAGATCAATGAGATTTTTGTGTACAGAATCTACGCCTCACAAAACTTGTAACGCTGTTTGAAAACTGCAATGCACATGAAAATAAGCAAGTTCCAGGAAATAAAGTACACTTGGATTTCTCAGAATTTTGTAATAAGTTTCCTTTCTAAAGTCCCTTAAAAAAATGGAGCTGTCATGGGTTAAGTGTAAACAGTAAATCATCTCCTTCCTAAGCTACAGACCAAAGGCCTGAAAAAGATCTGAACAATCTCCAACAACTAAATAGGAGGATTTGGGAATAGCTGACCCCAAGCCAGAGCACAAAAGAAACCAAACTGTCCTCATCTGACACATTCCACAAGAGTTTAACATCAGGCTCTATCAACAGGCTTCTCTAACAATTTGAAACAGCACAAAGCAAGAGCCAACATGACAGATTTTGATTTGTCCTCATCAGTCTTTGCACACAAAGGGCAATCTTAGAAAGGATGTTACATGCTGCAAGAACAGACAGTAACGTTTTGGCAATGAGTTTGCACTTGAACACATGAACTGAACAAATCAAATAGAAGAAACTTATAGTACATATGCAGCATGGACAGAAATGTATTTGGGAAATATTTCAGTTCCAACACAAGAAAAATGATTAAAAAAAATATTTCTCATGTATACCTATTTTATTATGTCTTTAAATTAATGGCCACATGCTACTCTTTGCCAAAAGTTCAGCTTCAGGCAGCAGATATGACAGCTTTTTAAACATTT
>PPHD01012959.1:6737-17662 GCA_002909625.1 Bambusicola thoracicus | reverse complement strand
ACAGATGTAAACTATTTTTTCAGACTTCAGAGATAACTTGGGAATGGTTCTCAATGTATCTCACTCTCCTCAACCTCCAAGAAGTATCAAGCAAAAGTAAGGAGGTCTGAGTGTGTTTTTATAAAAAGTATTATTATTTGTATTTTAAACTCTAATTCCAGGAAGGGCTTTTAGAAATTCTTGCTCTCTTTTGCTTCTGGAGGAGACACAGTACTATGCTGCGGATGAACTCGCATAGGACTGGTCATGCTTTATCACATCTAGGGCTGGTGTCAGAGTCTGGAGACTAGCATCATCTTCAGTAGCTTAAGCCATGCAAGTGTGGTTGGCTATCAAATTCCCCATGACACCTGACACAGTTCCAGAAGTGCAAGTTACACAATACAGCAAGTCAGTCACCAAGCAGGAAAAGAAAATTCATAAGATGTCATGACAAGCAGGAACACCTACCTACATCAGAAGGTTAATGGGAAAAAAAAAATGTTTAATAGGCTAAAATCATCTGGAATGATTGTGCAGGCTCCAAACAAAGACCCTGTGCAATGTGCAGGCTGCTCTGCCTGGGTTGGCAGCACTGGAAGCAGCGTACAAGCCGAGGAGCGACACCAGTATGGACAGAGCCCATGGTGTCCCAAGTTGAGGGCAGAGCCATGGCACTGCTTAGGGTAGGCCTCACTGAACAAGGACTGTGCCCCTGTTCTTGGGACAGGGAGAACAAGACAGCAGTTTTGGCTGGGAGCAGACTGAGGATATTAATTTGTACAAATACCCCTAAAATAGTTTCTGAAACTGGTGGTGGCCTCTGAGATCTTTCTTATCAACTTATGGCTTGAATGCAACATACTCAGACAAACAAGTAGAGCTCTTTGTCACGAATATTGTCCATGGCCTGGCTTCAGAGAGCTATTTCTTTGACAAGTGCATGCCCAGGAGTGGTGGCTGTAACGGCATCATAGCTACTTACTACAACTGCATTTGGTAAAATGAAGTCATGAGTTAAATATTTCCGAGGCTGAGAAGTTGCTTTACTTGCTGTCAAGCTCCACAGAAGCAGAATGAAACTTATTGCATATGTTTTTCTCCAGAACGTAGCATCATACCAGAGACTCTGAAGAAAACAATTCTGCCCTAGCTGAAACTAAGACTCTGGCTCTAGCTCAGCCAGCACTGTGGCAAAGCTCACAAAGCAGGGAGATGAGGATACTAATCACACTGAATCACAGCATCATAGAATCATAGAATCTTTTGAGTTGGAAGGGACCTTTGAAGGTCATCTATTCCAACTGCCCTGCAATGAACAGGGACATCCACAGCTCAACTAGGTTACTCAGAGCCCCATCCAGCCTGACCTTGAATATCTCCAGGCATCCAACACATCTTTGGCAACCTGTTCCACTGCCTCACCACCTTCATTGTAAAAAACTTCTTCCTTGTCTCCAAGCTAAATTCTCCCCCTTTAGTTTGCAGTCATTTTCCTTTGTCCTATCACAGCAGACCCAGATAAAGAATTTGTTCCCTTCTTTCTTACAGCCCCCCTTTAGATACTGAAAGGCCACTATCAGGTCTCCTGGGAGTCTTCTCTTTAGTCTGAACAGCCCCAGCTCTCTTATACTGTCCTCATACAGGAGGTAATCATCACGCACAAGAGAAACTGCCCAAATGTCTGGTTTCTACAGACACTGTGCTCAAGGCCCACTGTCCAGCCACCTAGAAGTGCTGCTTAATCACAGCTGAAAAGCAGAGAAAATAAATCTGATCAATTGTAACTTCATACATATGGAAAATGTTGTTTCAAATGGGGATCAGGTCTGTCTTCTTCTGGAATCTTTCAATGACATCAATGCAAACAAGTTGAAAGACTTTCCTTAGTTTTCCGAGGAAAATATGTACAACCCCATGTAGCCCATTCAAAGCACATGAGAAATGCCAAGTCTGAGAAAACGCCTTGCATGCCAGAAGTCTTCTGCTCCCAGATCACCCCAGGGGTCACTAGTGCCAGTGCAAATAAATGGAGTTACAGTCACACCCACTCATCAATCCTGCATGTCACTAAGCTCTACCTAGAGATGTGCTGCAGGAATAAACCAAAACCCACATAAACCAAGAGAAACACAAAACTGGTTTTTAATAAATGTATATTATCATTAGATGTAGTTTCTGTGTTTTCAGCAAGTTTCTGGCACAGCTGTCATGTGAAATCCAGGAAGAAAACTCTCTAAATCCAATGTGATATTAGAAAGCGGCATTTCTTTATTCCTCACTAAACGCACTGGGCAACTTGACAAATCAAGCACGTGCTATCAGAGTTCAGGTTCTACATTTAAGCAGTTAAGACATACACATGCAGTGCATTGGCATTCATATTCATTTTTTTCCAAAAGCTCATTAATATATGTTAATGTCTTTCTGGGTATGCATGGTAGGAGCCTGTGGTGGTCTTAGATCACTTACTTTCTCCTCATTTTTTCATCATCAGCTTAATCACAGTGACTTTTGGCTGAACTTTATCTGTTTTTACCCTGTTTGGCAAATTTCCATTGCTTGTTACGCCATAATGAGTAACTTTCTATCTTAGTGTACTACATCCCAAAACAGTATATGCAAATTTGAAGGAAAACTCCTTGCACCTGGTGGATGCAAAGATAGAAGTAGTCTATTGTGACTCCAGTCCTCCTGTGAAGCAGGATTGTTGAGAAAAGCAGGGCTGTTCCCACATCAAGCAAAGCTAAACTGAAAAATTTTAGAACCAGCAGTTATTTATTCCTTTTGTTAAACTAATATATTGGTCCTTAAACTGATATACCAATCCCTATTGCTAAACCAGCCTATATCACAGCTCTATCTCTGAATTTGGGAAACAAGACCAATTTGTAACCTTTTAGGCAGCACATTTTACTACCTGTAACCTGGTACTATCTATCTGTTACCTGTTACTATCTGTCATATATCTAATAAGTCTTATATAACATGGGCATTAAACACCACATTACTAATATAGTTACACAAACAGTTCTCTAGAAGAAATCTGTACCAAGAAGGTCCCCCCTGCTTGGTACAGTTCTAGTTTTTGCTCTTCTTCACCGTACCAGCCAGACTGTCTGATGTGCTGCACCATCAGCACAACTGTTTAAGTTACCAGGGTAAAAAACAAAACAGAAGTGCCTTTTCCATCATAGTCTCTTTGTGTCCACTAAAGAAAAGGAAGTAGAAAGGTTTGGAGGGACAGGAACAAAAATTTGAAAAAGCTCTTCCAAGTATAAAAAAAGAATAGGGCAGAGAATACTTGAATTGACATTACTGCCTTTGCCAAGAACTCACACTTGTAGCTTTGCACTGGGAGACACATACCAAGAGAGCACACCATTCGTATAACTCTGTTGAAGCAACTGAAAGCTCAGTCAGAGATAGCATGCCACAGAACAGGCTATGTGCATTCAAATAAAGACAAAACAAAAAATTAAAGTCCAGGTAATTTAATTTGAGATTAAGCTTAAGGTACTCTCAATGAGAAAGAAGAGAAAGAATTATTCTAATGGGATGTCATCATGACACCATTGCTGGGTCAACAGCCTGGATGAGACAAGAGCTCCTCACCTATCCCAGTAGGCAGAGCCTAGCTCTGATGACGTGAGATAACTTGGTCTGGCCAGCTACAGAATCATCAAGTGTGATATGGCTTATCTTCACTGCTCTAACACTCCTCTTTACCGAGTTTCTTTCAGATCTTAACCCAATTTAAAGCAGCGAATGCAAATCAAATTAAAAATTCTTGAATTTTAAATCAATCCACAGATGGTATTAATCTTGTTTACAGGAGCATAGGAGTAAAGCAATCCCCAACTCTTGCAATTTTATGTAGCCTCATCAAAATCCCCTGCTGCACTGATCAAGTGAAGGTCAAACACTTGTGACCCCACTGCTCTGCAACTTGTTAGAAATTTGCTTAATTTTATCCCAAATATATTCATGGACAATTTATTCCAATTTATTCTCATAGCAACACTGTCTTTTGGGCTAGATGGTTCCTCTTCCTCTCGCCTCCAAGTACTCCAGGCAATATCTTATCTTCTTGCAGACATCATTTTGCTAAATGAACAAGTCTAACATTTTCAGAAAGTCTCTCCTCTCCTGTTCTACTCAGAGTTCAGCATCCCTGGACTTGGATTGCACCCAGTATTTCAGACATTATCTCACAGTTGCCCAGGATGGTGACATCCATTTCAGAAGTTAACTTACTTCTAGTTTTAACTCTCTTTATCCACACAAACAATATCATATTTTGAGCTAATGCTTAATATTTTGACACAAGCCTAGGAAAATCAAGACACAAGAATGTTTTACCTCATACTGCATTATGAGGCAACATGGTCTGAAATGAACAACAATGAAAATCTTTCTACAAATAATGTTATTGTGGAATAAAACAATTCATACAACATACCTTAAATAATATAATACACAAGGAAATATAATGCTTTTTAGTGTCAGTAACCCTATCTAAAATTCCTGTTCAGGGACATGGCTATGCTATAAAGACTGTGTCTGTTTTCCATAAATTGAAACTTGTGTTAAAAAAAAACGTAATTGATGTGGAATAGATGCAATCCTTAAAATGTACCTGAATTTATGTTCAAGATTTTTACTAAACCCTGTCTGCTGATGCTTTTTCTCATTAGAGTGATAAAATGAGTCAACTGTTACTACTTTAAATTTTGTTAAGTGTCCCCAGGATGGTGCCAACAGCTACATTATGCTTAACAGCCAGAATATGTTTATTTACCAGCTTTGTTTCTTGACTGCTATGAATGTAACCTGCACCTGTCATCTAAGCAACAATGTTAACAGAATGTTTTCAATGGAACAGAGTTCATGGTTTTGTTGCTTTGTTGTTGTATATTATGACCTGGTTTCTTCTTTTTTTTTTCCTTCCTTTTGTTTTCCTTCTTATTCCTTCTTTCTTTTTTACAGTAAGACTGCTGGCTTCATATGACATACATGTATATGTGTGTACCAACTTATCTGAACATCAGGTCCATTCCTACACAACTCAATGGCCACTCTTTGAAATTCAAGGTGCTTAAACTCAGGGCTGCCATTTTAAAATTGGCCAAGTTAATTTTGTTCATGACCTCAGTGTTTTATGAGTATTTGTTGTCAAAATACATTTGAATAAAGATTATTACCTGTCACCGCCCAAATCTTTTTCTCCCTGAAACAAAGAAATGTAGGCAGACTGAACAAAACAAGCACTAGCAGAGGTAAGAAAGGATTCCTGTAGTCTTGTCTGCCTCTGAACTATGTTCACAGAATGAACTCTATCACATTTTTAAATTATACAAGTGAAATGAAAGCCTAAACTACTTTCTAAAATTTAAATTCCTGGCAATTCAACTATATGAAGCATTTCTGAAGCTCTTGAGTTACATACAGAAACAGATATCTTTAGTGATCTAAGTCAGTGAAGGGGAAAGAAAAATAAAAAGATATGTTCTTACAAGATATTCTGTGAGGAGTTATATTTGCACTCAGTTGTCTCATCTATAAGCCTGAGTACATTTACTTGTACATTATAGTTAAATAAGACCTGGCAGTTAAAAAAATATATATATATATCTGCTGTCCTTCATAAAAATTAAATTTTTGGTTACCTCTGCTGTCTTCTTGAACCAGATTTAGCAAGCTGAGAAGGTAACAAGGATGTTCTTGCATTTTAAGCCAACTGCATAAGACACTACAATTCAGCTCTGTGACCTTCCTGAACAAGAATTACATATTTCATTTTATTTTAAAATCACAGCATGTCAAGAATAACCACACAGAACAGCATGGACTCATTTCTTCATGCCTAACAGACTTTGTGTTATAGCTGTCTTTTTTCCATTAGTACAGACATTGTCAACTTGTATGAAAAGGAGAGACAGAAGTAGGAAATCTATTCCACAATGGCAAACATTCTTTTTTATTCTAAATAGAGCACCTGAACTCCAGAAGTGAATTTATACCACTATGGTGGTTTGCAGCTCAACTGAAGCTTTAGGGCCCAGTTTTGGTAGCCGTCCATGCACACATATCTCCTACAAGTTAATGCAAGTGTTGATATGAGAATTGAGATATAATACAGTAGCAGTGCTTGGCTTACTATGCTTCTCAGAGGGGCATTTCAGCTGGGGAGCAGAGAAAATACAGCTACTCCAAGCACAGTAGTCATCTTCCACTTAGTGGGTCAGAATTTCCATTTCTCAGAAGAAAATTCTAGCTACCCTTAGTAAAAAGGAAATAGTGGAGTTGCGACCCAAATTATCTTTGGTTTCTATGATGCCTAGAGAATGTGGCCAGCAGTGGGCAAACACTAATACTGTATTTCTTCCAAGAAGTAAATTTACTTGCTGTGTATATATTTTACATATGCTTTTAGAAGAAAAAAAAAAAAAAAAAAAAAAAAAAAGCTTCTTCTCCCTGTTGTAATGAGAAGAAAGATTGTGTAAACTGCTCACTGTGCCATCAATTGTGGCTGGAGAGCAGGAATGCTGCTGACAGCAGTTACTATTCTTTTGATAGACCAGATACATGCCTTGCATTCCTGTGGCAGCTGACACCACAATTAGTTCTTGTATGGCCAAAAGGGGGTGGGGAAGGAGGGAGTTCTTCTGGAGAACATTTGGTATCCATGGATAAGCCTAGTTTTTTTTCTGCCGCAGTACTGTCAGCCAGATGAATCATGAAGTCTTTATACTCTACTTGAATTCCATTCATATATATCTTTTGCCTTTTAGTAAATATTCCTGGAAGAGGAACACTTAGTGAGTTTCAACTTTGTTTTGTGAAACTTTGTGCCAGTGAATATGGTAAAAAAAATTCCTTTTCTGAGAGTCAATTATATAATAAATAAATGAAATGTGTACTGAAGTCAGAAAAAGTTTTGCCTGATAAGTTTTAGTTTATTTTTTACATTCTCCTAATTTGAAAATGATTTCTGATTAAGATAACAGATAACACAGAAGAGTTGAAGGTTTATTAAATGGTGGATTTTATATTAAGCCATATATAGCAGCAGAATTTATGTAAAGAAACAGTGAGTGTTGTTTAGTAATAGAATTTGACATATGTTTTTCTCTTAACATCAAATAACTTGTGAGATCTCAGTAACAAAGGTTCTGCCTGGTCTCCATCAAAATCTATATATATGAAAATACACCCATAACAAAACTGCTCAATGGCTTCTAAACAGGACTGTATATAGGCTTTATAAAGTCTATCATATATATTTAGAGGAACCTAGTTGAAAACTTCCATGTTAAAAATATAGTTATGCATAAAAATTCTTTTTTTTCCCAAATAACTAAAAATGGCATATTAGCACATCTTTGCATATTGTTATTGTGCCATGGTGAATGGATAATTTGTGCCTAGAGGTCAACATCTTTTCCATTCACCACAGTTGGAAGAGAAGCTGAGTAGGCTGATGCTGAGCTGGCAAGACTATTTTTCTCCCCTGCAGGTGACATGTTTTTTTCCCTTTACAGAAGCCAAAAGGGAAGGCAGTGCAATCTATTGGTTTGCCTCCAGCTCAGAGCTCAAGATGCGTTGAGAGTTTAATGACTTGTGTGCATTATGGAGCAGCTTCATCACTGATATGTTTTAAATAAAAGTTGTGTTCTGGTTCCCTGACTTAACTCATAATGTAATTATCCAAATCCAGATTTCCCTAGAGGCTCTCATAAAACATTCCAAATAAACATTCCCTTTTCCCCTTATGCCTGCATTTTTCGTGTTATCTTATACAAGAGTGACATTTACTATGAGAACAATCAGAAGGCATCTTTTTGTCTAGCCTGAGAAATAATTTCTGCAGAATCCTTACACTTCCATTGCAAATGCAAACCTTGTCACTGTTAGCCCTGCAGATAATCACACATCTCTCTTAAATAGTCTGAACCTCTGCTTTTGTTTCTCATGTTTTTAAGGCTGGAGAATAAGCTAGGAAAAAACTAATGTGTGTTTTTCCTTCTCATTTTTCACTCTTCCCACTCATCACGATGAGAGAGTGCCATGCTGGTTTTATTGCTTTCATTTGAACTCTCACACTGTATATGTAAGGCTCTCCATGAGAGGATATGTTAATCTCTACATTACCTAAAAAAAAAAGGAAATGCACAGTAAAAGTTTGATTTTATATGCTATTCTCCATTTCTTCTCCCATCAGTATTAATTAATATATAAAGCAAATATTACTGTAGAGTAAATATGCTCCAAATGATCAAAGAAGGCCACAGGTTACATGTAAGCAGTCTGCCATCACAGTTCATGGCTGTGCTGATAGTGCAGTGAGCTCCACCAGCATCTGGTTTCATGCAGGACATTGTTTTCCACCAAGAGATCCTTCTTCCTGAGCATCGTTGTGTACTTCACAGCATATTAGACTGAATGTTGTGCTGCTTCTCCTCGTTTTAAACTTGCTCTTTGTTGAATGAAGGTTGAAAGAGTTGCATAAATAAATTGAAAGGGATTTTCAGAAACTGTATACAAAGTTAGATCCCAACTGATCTGTACAGCAAGGTGGCAGAGCTAGAAGAGAATTGGACACATTCGCTGTTCCCTATCTCAGTGGTAACTCAGTCCATAGAATCATTGCTGAGAGGTCAGCGTGTGCCCAATCCCCACTCTGCAAGACAGAGAAGAGTCTGAATTTTACCTGAGGAAAGAAAGCACTGTGAGTGAAGCACTGGGAGCTCTCCAAGGACAGCAGCCAAAGTGAAAGCGCATCTCCTTGGGCAGAGCTCACTAGAGGGAGCACACACACCGCTGCCTCTGATCACTATCTCTGCGCTCTGCTGAAGGAGATTGACGGATTTTCAACTCTCCCCAACTGCTGAAAGCTAAATGAGAATAATAAATCCTAATGAATAGACCATTGCAATTTTCTGGGGAGGGTTTTCCTTTTAAGAAAGGTAGTTTTACAAGTAAGTCTGATCATTCTGATGGGAAACATACAATACAATAGAAAACATGAACTTATTAATGAATAAATCTCATCTCCCTTTCCAAAAACACAAAGTTAGTTTTTCACTCCTTACCATTTTCAACGGTTGCCCTGGGATAATAAAATAATCTAGTTACCATATGGTCTGAGCAATAAAGAGAAACTAGGGGATCTTGGCAGACTGTGAAATGAAGATTTGTTTGTTTTTCCCACCTTCCATCAGTTTATTTTCCTAATCTGGTGCTACAGAGAGATTCTGGTGCAAACAATGGCATAGCCAAATGATTAAATACAGTCACCAGGCTCTGCTGGGCAGCAGCAGCCCTTCTGGAAAGGTCTGCTGCACGCTCAGATTGAAGTCACGAAAAGAAAAGGCTGAGCTGTGGAACAGCTAATTCAGTGAGCCACAGATTATTGTTTTTCAAATAGTTGTGCAACAAGGCTTCAAGTGTCCTTCTAGACCTATCTACAGCCTGTTAGTGGTACTGCAGAATCAATGACAGAATCACAAAATCACAGGGGTTGGAAGGGACCTCCAGAGATCATCTAGTCTGACCCCCTGCTAAAGCAGTTCCCTACAGTAGGTTGCACAGGAAAGCATCCAGATGGGTCTTGAATATCTCCATAGGAGGAGCCTCTCAACTCTCTGAGCAGCCTGTGCCAGTGCTGCATCACTCTGACAGTAAAGAAGTTTTTCCTGATGTTCAAATGGAACTTCGCGTATTCCAGTTTCTACCCTTGATTCTCCCGTTTCTTTGCATTCCTGACAGGTCATTTACTTTTGCTATCTGTTTCTCTTGCACAGTTCTTCAGGCACAGCTCCATGAAGGAATTTCTTTCCTAATCCTTCTGTGGTGTGTACCTTGTTCAATTCAAAGCAATCAGAAAACAGGTCTCAGGAGAAAGGCCAAGGCCATGCTTAGTCACACTTGCAAGCAGATATACGCAAAGATTTAATGTCCATTTCAGAAATGTCAGAAGGTTAACAGCAATGAGCTCTATTTATGTAGACACATAAAAAAAATCATCACACACTGAAAAGGTTTGTGTGTTGAGAAAGAGAGAGAAGAAAATCCTCTGCAAAGGACTAAATCTAATCTCTTCGCCCTGGTGGTTCAGAGAGAAATATCAAGGCAACTACCACAGCCTGAAAACCCCAGCAACTTGGCAGTATAAACCTAGTGTTGCCAAAGAGACAACCTTTCAGAAGAAACCGCTGTAGCTTTCTATAGCAGAGTTCACCATACCAGCCCTGTCAGATTGCTGTAGGTCACAAGTGAAACATATGGAGGGTTTATTTCTCTAATAAAAGGAATAAGTCACTTTCTCTGCATCTGGATTAAAGTGATCTTTCAACAGCTGCCACAAAATCCTTACTTGGTGATGGTAACTGGGCATCTTTCCCCATTGCTGCTCAGCACTTCCAGCAGGCAAATGCAACAGGCTTTTCCAAACAGATATAGGTAACGAATCTATAAAAACAAATGGAAGCAAAAAAGAAACACAATGTTTTTCAATAACGATGACAGTTTTCTCTATGTGCATTTTCTCTCTCTTTCTTTTTCAGCAACTCTTTGACATTATAAATTGTTTCTACTGCCAAACCTTCATTCCAAACAGATCAATCCAAACGAAACACGATGTAAGAATCAATATGACTTGGGAAGAATTAAGCCCATTTCTCTCTTGAGTTTTTGTATGTTCTTAAAATGCCAAACATTTTTCCCATTAACTGTACTGTAGCCATTCTACTTAAACAGCTGGAAGATACTTCTTAATGCTTTTAAGCGTTGCTTTGAATCAGATAAAGATTTGTCTTTAAAGAGTATTGGCTGCTAAGTGAACCTGTCAAGCTAACTACACCGACATGAGCATCTGTGAGACATCTTTATCAGAGGGATTCTAGGTCTTCCTCCTCTAGTGTTGAGTACTTTAGACCTGACAG
>PPHD01012958.1:0-17662 GCA_002909625.1 Bambusicola thoracicus | reverse complement strand
TGCATGTGAAGAGCAGGATTCACAAAGGGAACCACTGGAAGCAGCTAAAAGCTCTGTTATGCACTGCTATCTTTAGTGAAATACAGATCAAAATGATCAGCTTTTTTCCAGTGTTAAGTCCCATTCTGGGTTTAGCTTTGGATCCAAGCACCATGCCCAAAGCCTGCTTCTTCCCCGTGTCAGCCAGGATCCAGAGCTTGGCAGAGTGCATGCACAAAATGAGGGTTCAGGATTTGCAAAGGGTGCCCGAAGGAGCTCCTGAACAGCTCTGGAACCTGCAGCTCTGCTCCCCCACTCAGGAGGGCTTTGGCCTCCAAACCTTAGAGTCGTTCCCTGTTTGCTTTGAGTCACAGGAGACAGCCCCCAGTTGTGTGAGCCTGGCTAGAAAAACATGCCTGAGCTGTGCAGCAGTGCAACTTCCTGATTCATGTCTGAGTTACCCCGCACAATGCTTACAAAGACAAGTTATAAAGAAAAGGAGGAAGCAGTGAGAAGTTTTCTGTTGTTGTTGCTTTTTTTTTTAATAACGGCAGCAGAAGTCCCAGTGCACAGCCCACGATGAAGGCTGTGTCCTAAGAATCCCTCCCCGAGCCAGCGCTGAAAAGCAGACACTTTTCAGCCAACACAGTCACACACACACACTACGGAGCCATGCGGGGCTGCAGGCGTGAAGAGCCACGTGCAGACAGGCATGCTGCAGAGCAGTAATGCAGACACACCATTGCATGGTAGTGAATTCCCTTTGCACATCTACACACATGTTCATCCAAAACACACAGACTAATGTGCATCGTTATGCAAACAGCACTGCACAGGCATAGAACTAATCTGATGGGGGGGAAGGGAATGGTTGATGTGTTTGAAGAACATACGTATTGAAAATGCACAAACACAAATGGAGAAGTAAAGAAGAAGAAATGTGCATTCACAGAGAAAAAAAGCTCGACACAGCAGTACACACACAGGACAGAAGGGAAGGGAAGGGAAGGGAAGGGAAGGGAAAAGGCAGACATGCACAAGCTTTGCAGTGTTTCCACAACATTTGCTCATTTACAGCATTTAACTCAGTATCAAGGAATACATTTACTCTTGTCTTAGGAAACAGCCAAAATGCTTCCAAGAGCTTTCCGTGGGAGGGACTGCACCCCAGCAAACATGTAACCCCCACACACATGTGCAAAAACAGTGCTTGCAGTGCACCCTAGGCAAAAAAATAATAGCTCTTTTGCTGGGAGAAAAGGAAGGATAATGGTTACTTAGAAAGTGCTCCAGACAAGCTGTCAGGTTGAATTCAGAGAACTGGAGTCTACTCTGGGACAGCGCTGGCTCAGGGTGATCCCTTGTGAGTTGGGTTTCCTGCCTGCTACAGCTTAAAGACAACGATTCTTTGTTTCCAGTTTTTCTGGTGAAAAAACACACGCCTGCCTCTGAAGAGGGTCAGGGAGAAAGCAGACAAAACACTAACTCTGGAATTTCAAAGGAAAACAATTAAAAAAAAAGTAAGAAAAAAGAAAAATCCAAGAGTGCTAGCTACTGTCTCTCCTGAAATCATAAATCCCTGCTTCGGCCACACGGCCACATTAAAAGAAGCACCAAAAAGCCTCCCCTTCTCCTGCCATGAGCTAAAAATGGGTGAGGGGTATTTCACCACCAAACACACAAATATCACCAATAAATGCGTGCACAGACAGCTGAGAGGGCACAGAGCTGCAACTGCTCTCTCTGACATGAATAACTCCAGAGGGTTTGTAACCTTTGCTGTGACCAGGGGCCTTGCTGACACGCTCCGAAGGAGAGTTTACTGAAAGTGGTCAGTATTTTTCTTTTAGACCCAAAAAATGGCCTTTCCAAGAGGAGAATTTCATGCAGAAGTTTCAGGCTGTTTTCCTGTGGAACCATGCTTGTGCAAGCAGGCTGCCTGCGCTGTTTGCCCCTCTCAATCCTGTCCCCAGAACTGCTGGACCTGTTACCCAAAATTTGAAAATAGGAGTGGTGAAGTTTTAGTGTTTCTACCAATATAAAGGAAACTGCTGGGGATGAGAGGACTGGGAAGAAGGCTGCTGAGAAGCTGCAGCTTGGACTCGCTTTTGAGGTACTGAGGAATTTGCACAAGAGAGATGTTATAAACGCTCCAAAATCAGGAGATTTTTCCTTAGGAGCTCATAATGAACGTGGGTCCAAACTCACACTGTGTATTTAGAGCTCACTGGTTTGATTATCTTTTTAAATCTGCCAACAACTAAAGAAAACATATACGCAAATACAACTTATATCCAAACAGAAATATTCAGTGTTCCCACAAGCACTTTCATAACGCAAACACAAGCATGTAACAGCTGCAGGCTAACTCCTTAAAATCTGTTTCTTACATTCATGTATTCATGTACAAATCTGTCCCTGAAATTCAAAGTAGTGCATCAGCTTTTCCGGTACCCTTCTGCAGAGGCAGACAGTTGCCTGAGTTGAGGTTGGATTTATGAGGCTTTGGGCTCGTCCTGATCTGCTGCTGTTCCAGCTGACTGCATTGCCATAGGCTGAACAGGGAGGAAGACCTGTGCTGAGCCCAGCCTTGAATGAGACCCTCCCTAACATGTAAGATGGAAGCAAACACCCACGTGGAATTGCTCCTATAACTTCTCCTGAATGTAATTTGAACACTGACACATAATGGTTCTACCTCTCTGGAAACTGCCAGCACTCCTGCTAAGAGATTGGCACCTGGTTCAAACCCTCTACAGCACTTCAGCTTGTG
Organism: Bambusicola thoracicus; assembly: GCA_002909625.1. NCBI lineage: Eukaryota > Metazoa > Chordata > Aves > Galliformes > Phasianidae > Bambusicola > Bambusicola thoracicus. Next base: position 14,910 of record PPHD01012958.1, on the reverse strand, counting down.
TATTAAGCATGTGAGTTATGTAGACCCCAACATGCTTAAAAGTAAGTACAGGCTTCAAAGATGTACTGGCCTGAGGCCAGAACAGTCACAACCATACAAGACACAGCTCTTTGGCCTTCTAAATGTTGTTGTATGTGAATACACTTCCCATTTCCCTATGGAAGCCTGCTTAAATGACAGCATTCTGAAGGTGAGCAATTTAAAATCTCCATGGACTGAGGCAGATAATGCAGTCTCATATTCTTCTCCGGTGTCTCCAGTACCTACAGTAGGTCAGTCATTACTCCAAACAGCCATGGAAAATGAAACAGACCATCTTTCTAGCAGAGTTCTTGGAGAGGGACACAAATCTTTCCATTCAGCAATGAGAGTAACCTCGTTTCATTTTCCAGAAAATTGTTCTCTCGCCAAAAAATACTGGTGATTTTCATTAGAGCAATTTCTTTCTCAAAGGCAGCTGAAGACAATTTGTACCAATGACGCTAAATACCATACTTTTGAGTGTTTATGAGACTGAAGAGCTTGGGCAACAACAAGACTCCTTTGAACACAACCACGATTCTACCTATATGATCTGAGAACAAAAGGAATGTGCTTTGCACAAAAGCTGTCTAAACTTACAGTGTCTGTTTCTGCCATGAAAACAGTTTAACCCTTAGAAAGCAGTGCCACATGTTCTGCTGGCACATATACAGAACTGGCACTGCAGAAGAGAAGTAAGTGGGCAGAAGGCTGAAAGCAAAAAGGGAGCAAAGCCTGCAGCTGCAACGTGTCAGAGCAGTAGTGTCTGCAGAGCTGCAGCTTGAAACCTGGAGCTGTGAGAGCAGTGCTGCCTGGTGGGTCCCAGCTCAAGTGGTGTCCTGTGCTCCGTCACTGCACAGGTAGTGATGCATGCAGGGATGCTCTGCCACATCCATAGCAAGCTGGGGAAGAGCAGAGCCATATGCAGCTTTCACCCCAGCCCCTGCAACATCTGCATCTGTCTGTGCTGCAGCCGTACCTTCTTTGCCATGTAGGTTGGTTTTCACATTGTGTGGATGGCGTATGTTGCATAGAGCATAGAGGCAGATGCAAAGAGCATGCATTTCTCCCTGGAATTTGCACAAGTTAGGTGCAATAACTGTTTGCTCTTGGAGCATGTGCAAGAAAAATCACAAGAAGAGTAAAGAAAACGGTATTTTTTTCCTGTCCCTGACATGCATTTCACAATTCCATCACCTCCTCTTCCTGCTCTGCATTTGAATCCTCAGGGGAGAGTGGTTGGAAAAATTTGTTTGTCTGTTTTCATGCACAGGTGTAGAGAATAAAAATGTACAGGATTAGTAGATTCATTAATGTAAAATTAAAACACACACACAAAGAAAAAGAAAAAGAGAAAGAAAAAGAGAAAGAAAGAAAAAAAGCAAAACCTCCCCCAAAGACTTCAATGTTACAAGAAGGTAAAGCAAGAGGAAAATACTTATGAAAAAATTGTCGTTTTGAACTTGAAGTTCCTTTTCAGCACCATCCTGAACACAACCCACTAAAAAGCCTTAGAAGGAAATATTGTCTGGTGGACTCAACAGAGGCTGAGGAATTCCATGCACAGTTTTATGTCCATCACAAGTTTCCTCTGGGATACTGGACAAGACACTTGACTCCACTTTCCCAGTTCCTTATCTGTCAGCCTGTCATGTTCACATCTCTTATCCTGTCATCTTATCTCACTGATATTTGCAGCATGAATCAGTTACACTGAATTGGTTAAATGGAAATGAGTTGGTTTCTCCTAGAAGAGTATTCAAACATTAAATGAATGTAAAGGAAATGCATGTACTCTAGGAAGAAATGGAAGCATAAAAGATGGGATTTCAGCATTTCTATGCTAGTTCCTGATTTTTATTTGAGCATCCCATGGGTGTGTTTAGTCCTTTATTGACATATGATGAAAGTACCATGTAAAGTACAAATGCCTGGCTGACAGAAATCAAATGCAAAGTTCTGTCAGCTGCACTAAAGAAACACACATGAGGGCAGTAAAAACGGAGGGAGGGGGAGGAACACTTTTCCCCTCTAATTTCTTTCTGCCCAATCTACTCTAGACACAACTTGAAAAGATAAAGGGTACAAAACATTCAGAGGAGGGCAATTTTACATAGAGCATTGCTCTTTAATAAGAAAAAACACTGCTTTCTTCCCTTTGTATTTATCAACCACTTGGCCTGAAACAGAAAGAACAGTGTTGGATGTGCATGTGTGTTTTATGGGGGAAGCTGTGGGGGAGCACGTGCACGTGTGTCTGCTTTATTCAAATAGGAGCTAGCCAAGCTTGTATTATTTTTAAATGGATGACTGTTAGGGTCAGAGCAGTCAGTCACAGAAGGGCTTTACCTTTGTAAGATACCACATTTTATCAATTGATGCCTGTCTCATAAAGAGAGAACAGCATGCCAGGGAACAGAAAGCTCCAGTGGATGGTTATGTGCTGAGCAAAAGAGGCTGCTGCAAAAATCAGCGCAGGTATTGTGCCCAGGGTTCAAGACAGATGTTGGAATGGAATGCAGTGTGGTACAACGGGAGAGAAGTGCTGGCTGTGAGAGCAGTGCTTGCCAGTGGAGCAGCCAGACACATCATGCAGAATCTTGTTAAATGTGTGATGTCAGTTTGCTGTAGCCTTGCAGTGAAATGGGGTTTTTGTCTCTCCCTCCAGCTGCTTACATAAAAGGCTTTCTGCTTTTTCCCTCTACTCTGAAATACAAACTTGTGGTTTGTCAATGAAACCATGTTCTCCTGAAAAGCACAGAAATGTTCATACATCGGGTGAGGAAACTGTCTCAGAATGAGAGCACACGGCTTCTGGGTGGGTTATCTCATATGGCAGATGTGAAATTTCACACTTTCCACTCAAGTTTTTTTCAAATGGAGGCACTGATCACTGTTAAGTGAACAAAGACAACGTACCTGCACTTAATGCTAAGTGAAAGAAAGACCAGACTCGAGGCTAGCAGCCCTACACAGCCCGTTACTGAGCACAGAACCGGGCTTTTGGATTCTGATGCCCTACTTGGCCTTAAGCAAGTCAGCTGTCTGACTGTGACTTACTATCTTATCTAGATAAGAGATGTGTGTCATACTCATCACACCAACTGCCATAATGTCATCGTCCCTGAGAAACCAGGTTTTCATTAAAGTGAGAAAAAGGAATAGGACTGTGCCTGCAAAAGAAAACCCAGAAAAACTGTCTGAAGGATATTGAAGTGACTCAAAATCCAGACAGGACCCAAAGTATGTCATCAACTTTTAATCTACATGGTGTCCATGAATGGTTTTAGAACACCTGAGTGGCCTTTATTCAGTAATGGAATTTAATGTGAGAAGATTTCCCTGCACATAGCAGGGGGTGAAACTAGATGATCATTAAGGTTCTTTTCAACCCAGGCCATCCTATGATTCTATGATTCTAAGATCTGATGCCTTCAACTGCAAATTTACTCAGAGAGAAATGCTGTATTAACCCTTGCTGTGTACCTGAGATTTAAAACAGTTTCACATAAAGAACAGAAAACACACCATCAGCTCATCAACTCAGTAATACCCCAAGTGTGAAAATGACAGATAGGAATTTTATGCCACGTTGTAGGCCAGACAAGCAGAGATGAGATTTTCAGCATGGGTGGAGTTTCCAAACTGTGAATTATTCCAGTTTAAACAGATAGTGTATGCACAGATGACAATGTTTTCATGCCAAGTACATTGTAAAAAAAAAGGCCTACTTTTAATCCAATCAAAATCATTCCATGAGCACGGGAAGCTGGGGTATTTATATGCAAAAGACTGACCTTCTTTGGTGGCAAGACGTGAGGAAGCTTCTGTGTGGGATGGAGTATTGTAGACCAGCAGTGAGCTACCTATAGGGAAAAGAAAAGGAGTTATTGCAGTTGGAATGTACTCTGCCAGTGGGAAAACCATTCAGGCTGGTAGAAAACACTGCCACTGGGATTGAAAGGCCAGTTTTTTCAGGCAATTAGACACAACTTCTGTGAGAGATACAAAGATCTTTCAAAAGGTCGTTGTATGTCACAAGTGCTACTGTTTTTCCACTCAGGCATCAGAGCAAAGCTGTTTGCCAACTACACAGAGTATCTCCAGGTCCTCTGCTGAAAACTGATACAAAAGGAGGAGGTTATATAGTGCACTTATACAGGTGCTACATGTAGCACAGCAGAGATTCTAGAAATGGCTGTGACACAGACTACATTACAGGGTAAGGAAGAGGCTTTCCTCTTTCTCCGCCTGTAGTAGAGAAAATTCCCATTTGAGGAACATACAGAAGTGAGATGAACTGCACTGTCAGGATCTGAACATTTTTAGAGTGTCACATGCTTGGCTTTGGGCTGACAGCAGCACAATCTGATTGACATTCCAGCATTTGCCATTATTTCTGGAGGGGAGCCTCTTTGGTTCAAAGTGGCTGTTCCATTGGGTCCAACCCAAAACAAAAATGTCCAAGAGGAGCACAAAGATGAAGGTTTTATGTTTTGCACTGTCTGTGGTGCAAATATTCCTTTCTAAACATTACATTTTGATTTGCCTGCAAACTCCTCTGGAAGTGGAGGAAGAGGCCCTGTGAGTTCTTGGAAGCCAGCATGTAATGGACATTTCATGGTTGTCTCGTTATATGTGTTTACTCTGCATAATCTTCTAGGCTCACTTTTCCTACAGCTCTTTGAAAATGTTTCCACTGCATCAGGCAGTGACACTCTTAGCAAGAGCCCTGCTTGGTATGGAGCAGTGCTGGAGCAGCGCAGCAATCCTGTAGTGGGTGTGTGTGGGTGAGAAGCACTCCTAGAGACGTACTCTGCTCTTCTCATCTACACAACCTATGTAAGTCCCAGCTAAGGTTCTTCATACTTCTGGTCCTAGGCAGTGCATAGCAAACTGCAAATTTCTGTATATGATATGCTGCTCCAGATTCTTTTGCAGGACTGAGAATACCTCTTTTGCAGGTATGCTAATACTACGTGAATAAGATCTTGCAACTAAGCCATGCAGTCCCCAGTTCCTCTAATCCACATGATCCCAAATAACATTGACCTCACTTGCCCTTCAATAGCATTCACAGTGTGCCTTACTTTCCTTGGAGAGTGGAGGATTAAGCAGTTCCCTTCCAGAAGTAACAGCCATTGCAGGTGTTGGACCTTATTAGTCCTGTGTTCCTATGGATTCATTTTCTTGCCCAAATGCAAACAAAGCCAAGGACATGCACAAGAGAGCAAGTACACAGAGGTAGAAGGCATTTGAAAACAGGGCTGTACTAACTGGGAGAACAAAGCCTACTAATTAAGAGTGGTGTGAGGATGCTACCAAATGCTTCAAGTCAGGGGAGGTTTTGAGAGATCAGGGTGGATAACATGGTAAACCAGAAGGGAAAGAGTTCAAAAGGATCGTTAGGGTACCTTGAATGTGAAGGTTACAGATAGCTAAAGTGGCTGGTGTAAATATTTAGAGGTTGACTGCTGTTTGAATACTGCTGGAGGAATTGCAGCAGCTTTGTCCACAGCTTTGTCACGTTTTCATCAGATGTTCTTTCTGTGGGGAAGCTCCTGCCCACCACTCTCCTCTTTTTAGGTTATTTGAAAGAGATCTTAAATGCAACACCCAGCCTGGTTTGCCCCAGCCAGACAGGGAAGTGCTGGGGAATTCAGAAACAGCTTTCTATGACTAAATAGGCTGCAAATGCCTGCTTGTGCTGAGGTGGGGGTGGGGTGATGAATAGCGCTGAACAAGCTTGCAGGACCAACCTATAGCTACTTTATGCTAAAAAATGCAGCCCAAGCCACTGGAAAGGGACGGCACCTCCCCCAGTTTAATTGCTAAAAGTTCTCACCTTTGCCCGACAGTCTGAGGTTTCTGGTGGGAACACCACAGAAAAGGAAATGTGTTTCCTATTAAGGGGTTTCAGTGAAGGAGGAAAAGGGAGAAAGCCAGAGACACAGATCAAGGCAGAGAGAAGCAGACAGACAGACAGAGGCCAGGCTGCTCCCTCCCTTACTCATTTTTGGGCAAAACTTCGGCTGTGATGAGTTTTCACTTTGGTCCCTCTACCCCTCACTGGGTCAGTGACAGCTTAGATAAGATCTGCCCTTTCTGCAAACACTGCTTTAAGTGCAGTGCTATTCTCCTGTAATCAGTATCAGACATGTTATCTTATAGTTCTCCTTTCTTCTATTTCTCCTGCATTAATTAAATAGTAAGGTGGAAAAGAAGTGAGAAGCAGGGAAGTAGCATTCTTCCTCCACAAGGCCTTTCTTTTCACAAGGCAGCACATCTGAGATTCAGGTATATCTTAGTTTCACATTCCTGAAATCTACTTAAATGAGAAGTGTTCTGTAATCCTGACCTTCTGAAGGACGTGCGGGCTTCCCTCCTCATCTCCTGGTAGAATCAGGGGTCTGCTGCGTTTAGCTGTATAGTTTTGTTTGGCATTAATACATGGCTCAAAACCACAAAGCAATTTTCTGCTTCTGCTCCTAGCCACAGTCTCATTTTTTCCCCTTCATGCTCTTCTTGTTTGTACACACCACACAAACTGACCCCCCATAACTAGAGAGGAAAAGGACAGGAGGTGACAGTTCCGGTTTTGTTTGATGTTCATCCCAAGCATAGCATGAAAACATTCTAATCTCTCTTCCCACTGCCTGCTGCATGGCTGGAGAAGCTTCACCAGGCAGACTGTGTTTTAAAAGGATACCGACACAGCAGTCAGTCAGTCTGCAGTCTGAAGGTACAGAGGGGAGAGCAAGAAGAAAAGGCCAAGGCATGGCTTCACAGTCCCAGAGAGGAAACCTGAAGGAACACTTTAAGAAATAGGATTGCTCAGGGGACAAAACCAGTATTTCCTGGAAAAAAATAGTAGGGGTTGTTTTGTACAACAGCAAAGGATAGGGGGCTGCAGAACTGGGTTCTGTGGGTCTGAAAATTCTTAAGGATCAGAAATGTCTGAATTTCTGACTGCTTTAATAAGTTATGGAAACAGGAAACAACTGCAGAGCTCTGGTCCAGACCAAAATTTTGTCTGAAAGCTGAAGGTACTGCGATGTGAGTTTAATTCTCATCTATACGAAATAGCTCATCCGAACCTTCTATCTCCAGAACTAAAACAAACACCAAAGCTGAGGGTTCTCTAGTCATCACAAATACAGCTTAAGATCCTGACAGGTGCAAATGTCTTTCAAAAACAGACTGTGCAGATGTACTGTAGCCTATAGACCCCTGATCTCACAAATTTCTCCTGCGTTTTCTTGCCATCACACCTTCTTCACCCTACACAGTTACTTAGCTGGATGTCTCTGGAACAAACAGTCTTACAAGAGGAGAAAATACAAGAAAAGAAGCCCATCTCCCCATGGCACTGAGCTCAGAGGCTCGGCACTAAACATCCGCTGGAAATCAGTCTGGAAAAACAATAAGCTCCTTTCGAAGGCGTTACTCCGTGAGGGAGTTAACCAGCAATCCAGAAACCAGACTGTCATTAGGCAGCACTAGCAACAGCTGCATGGAAAGGAATGCTCTTCAGAGACTGCCTGACCTCCACTCAGACAGGAGCTTGCTTTAATAAGGACAGCTTTTGTGTGACGTCTTACAACAGCCCAAGGGGCTGAACAGCAGAAATCTATAATCATAGAAGCTAGGGATGGACTGGGATCGAATTCTGCTCTTGTATGCATCCCGGTAAAAATGAAGTAACTAATTTGTCTGAATCCAGCAAAGTTCCTGGGGTTTTACACTAGCTTAATAGCATGGAAATCATTATAGACATTCCCTTAGCAGAACATTATATTTTTATGATTATTATTCAGATGTATTACAGCAGCAGTTATATGTTCCAACCGTGGTAGGACTCCATCATGCTGGGTCTTGAGAAATAAGAGGCACAGTTCCCATTCTGCAGATTTGCCATATCAGTAGATAGGACATGAAGAAGACTGAGGAGAAAGTACTGCTAGCTCTGTTTTAGGGAAAGTAGAATGGATGCGCAGAGAAACTCAGGCAAGGTTCAGCTTCAGGCTTTAAATGTGATGTGTGAATTAGGGGTCTGCCAGCCCGGATTTCAGTGTGCACTGCTGCTTTGGAGGTCAGTGTGACCAGACTTCCAGTTTAGGTACTTCAGGCATCTAAAGTTTGGATCAGTTGGGAATTTGCTCTGAAACACAGGGAAGGCAGCAAATGCTAAAGGCAACAATTCAATCCAGGTGTTCAGCTTATGCCATGAGAACAAGGATGCAATTCCTCTAATATCGATGTCACTAACAGCCCAGGTGATGGCTATCACTGAAGATGCTCTCTAGAGCTAAAGCAACCAAAGAATTCAATTATTTTGTCAACCTTTTCAAATTCCACATCTTTCTTTGATTCAAAAGCCGTCGAACCAAATCTTACTTTGTCTCTTTCTGTGAATTCTCAAGTCTTATCAATCAGACAATTCAAAAGTAAGGGTCTCACTTGAGTATTTATCTTGTGGGAATTTGAAAACATTTCCGGTTCCAAAGTGTCTGCTTTGCCCAGCCAAAGTCAGCAGGTTTGTTCAGACCAACACTGCCTTCACAAAGCAGCCTAAAGATTTCCCATAGGAATGTGCAATTCTGAATACAAACCTTAGTTAAAAAGCTATTCGCCTCTGCAGTAATCTTGAAGTGTTCCATGAACTCGAAGCTCTTTGCTGATGAAACGGGATGAAATCTGGATGGGAACTTTTTTTATTGTGAAGTCACAAGGGACAAAAACTGCTCAGATCCAACAATTTGCTTACTTGTTGTGAATCATTTTGTTGGCTCAGCTTGTCAAACAAAATAAAGGTGGGGCCTACAGAGGCACCCGTCTGTGATCTGACTCCTGTCCCACTGTAATCTGTAAAACTCCCACTGATTTTAGCAGAGGCAGGGAGAGATCAGTGATGAATAGCTTGAAGAAAACACCCTAAATAAGTGCTGTCTCGGATCTTTATTGAAATGGCCAGATGGAGAGAACTTCAGCTGCCTTTACATCACATTTTGATTTCCCAGTGGAGAAAACATGATTTTTATTTTCTCTGCCTGCCCTCCCTCCATGCTTTATGACACTTTCCTCTGATTTTTTAGTCCTCAAATAAATGTACCCTATGAAAACTGCCGCTTGGTAAAATATAGGGGCATGAGCTCCTGTTCTCTGGTCTCATAACACAATTATCTTCAGCACACCTTTGTGAAGAAAGGGAATGTTACCACTCTGTTGATGAAGAGGAGACTTTCAGAAACCAAGAAGGTTACAGAATAATTTGCTGGTGACACATCAGTTCGTGTTTGGTTTAATCTCCACAGCAAATTTATGTGTTTTTATCATATAGCCACAGATGTTTTTATTATCTGTAAGATTATCTAATCTTCTTAAGAGTTCTGCTCAGTTCTTCACCTCCCTGATATCTTGTAACTCTGCTAACTCCATCTAGGTTATAATTAGCCTTCCAACCCAATTTGTATTCCTCTCTTCCTTGTTTGCTTTTGCTGCTTGACTTTCTCTATTCTTTTCTCCCTTATCCTTGCAGCTATTTGTCTGCAAGAAGAGCACTAGAACTTCAATACTCATGTGTAGCTTTATCAGCATGTCACACCAGGGCTGGGATGAGTCAGGGCAGTACTTACTTTCCCTGAGGTAACTGAGGTGAGACAACAGAACTTCTGTGTTGTAGAGGGAGGTGGTTCGGAGGAAGTCATCCTTGTTCATTTTGCAGAGCTCTTTGCCATCCATATTCTGGAAGAAGGTGGTGTCAATCTCCATTAATCCATACTCCTTTATGGCCCATTCCAGCCACTGGCGCACATGTTCCTGGGTCCATAGGGTGGGATCTGCCAGAAAAGCACAAAGGAGAGTAATGTTATATGGGAGCCTCAAGCCCCTAGCACTTAGTGTAAGCCAGTCAAAGCATTAACCACTGTTTCCACAAACAAATGGATTTAATTTATTGATATCAATGCATTTTGCCAGGATGAGCAAGCATGGTGTTGTAAGAGGGGCATAAGCCCCACAGACTGATCACACTGGCTCCATAGAAGGTTAAGTTCACTTGATGGTTTTCCACCTGCCTTTATCTTATACATACTGCTTGGGAACTATCTTAGTGAAATTTGTCTGTGGAAAAAAGGGTTCCAAAAGCAAGCTTGTCCCTTTGAAAGTGCATGCTTGTCACAGCTTCAGTTCTGCAATACTATCTAATTACATCAGCGCCATTTATGTCACACCACCCTTCGCAAGTGCATTGCAAAGTCTCAACAGATGGCATTTTAAAGCCTGAAGATAGTGGTATTTCTGGTCAGAAAAGAGACTCTGAAAAAAAACTATTGCTCAAACAGAACATGCATCTGAGTCATATTTGTTCACCCCGCTGACAAGAACACAGTCCTACCTCTGCTAGCCCTGTAAAACCAACACAGCTATTGGATGGCAATGTGGATTTCATATTGTCTCATGCATCATTATCAACTGTCAGCAAAGCTCCAGCTGTGGAATCTTTATTGCTGGCGATGACGTAAGAGAGAGATTGAACCCGGCTGGAATTTCAGACCCCATGGTGATGGTTTGCTGCATCAGTAGTTAAAAAAAGAAATCATCCTTTGAATTCTGAAAGGAGCAGTGGATCAGAAAGTTCTACCACAAGTTTGTGCCATGATACCATTTTTACAGAGTCACTTTCAGAGCATATCTACAATTTCAGATGTTTCCTGTGCTATTTCTCCCCATGTATGTCATTTGAAAACCTAAGCCGCAAATTCATGTTCCATTGCAGCTGGGGAGGATTGTGAAATCAAGCCCAAATTTTGGAGAAGTTTGATCTGGCTGTCAAAACTGGTACCTTCCTCTACTGTAAAGCCCAAATGCCTCAGGTCCCAAGGTAGTAGAGAAAAATGGGTCAGAAATATGTAGGCGTCACACAGATGGCAACTTAAGATTCACAGAGGCAAGAAGAATCTGCCACATTTTGGGGGTAAAATAATGCCTTGGTCCCAGACTGTGAGCTATGTGTGCTTGGGCTGGTGAGGGATGATGGACATTACTACCTTCCAAAGACTGGTAAATCACTGTTATTTCACAAGTACCTCAAGATTTTGATTTGTGGATGCTCACAAGGGGAAAAAATCTTTTGGCACTTTCCTTCAATGAAGAGATTTTTTCCCCTTCCACCGGTGCCACTAACAGTCATTTCCCACATTTCAACAACACTAAACTTTGGGTCACACTGGGTCTTTTTTCAATAGGCATGGATAGCATGGTAGAGAGCAGGCTAAATGTTTCACCTTGAACAGTTTTTTCATCCCACATAATGCCTTAGATGGCATCAGCTGAAGCCCCTCTGGGCAATGCTGGTGCTGAAAGCATCTGATCCTGACACCAGTTACATTAGCCAGCCTGCCTAAGCAGATCCTAACCAGGGTTTAACGGTACTTTGAGACTTGCTGTCAATCTTTTATTGGCTTCCCTTCACTACATTCAGTTCAAGCTTTTTCTTTTCATCCTAAATGGCAAACAAATGCTTGGGAATTGTCATCTGTTTGTGGTGAAGCCACGGTCAGAAAACAGAGCTAAATTCCACGAGTACATTTCTTTCTGCCAGCAATTGAACTGCTTGAATCAGATACAATGATTCTGTGATTCTACAACCCTTGACACGCAGTGTGAAGTCAGACCCAGCCCATGACATCTGTGGAAGCTTTGGTACGTAAATCAGGCCATAGTTTGACTAATAATACTTCCCTTGCTGCAAAGTTCCCCAGCTAACTTGTCTGTATCTATGCTGTTCATAAACTTTACGGGGGAAGGACTCCCTCTTCTTTCAGGTTCAGACTTCACAGGTTGACTGCTACAGCAGCTCTCATCCTTGACTATCCAAATGCACATAATGTATGCTGCCAATTTCAGACAGCAGATGTGGATGTCAAATACAAACAGAACTGGACAGGAATGTTCTCCTGTACTATTTTTTGGAAGGTTAATGTAGTTTCTGAAAATACAACTTTTCTAGTTTTTTACTAACAACAAAAGAATGAAAACATAATAGCTCACTTTGAATCAGCATGACATGACAGCACATCTGGATCCTGTAGAGCATCATGGGAGTTATAACTGTGGTGTACTTTGTGTTTATTCTTGCTTGTAAACTGCACTTCTTCTGTGCCAGCACACTGCAAGGTGTGGATTTGGTTCAACACACCAAAACAACAATTCATTCACAGGGAGGGAAAATAAATAAACAAATAAAAGGAAAAAGTAGGACTGATAACCCACTTCTTATTCTGATTCAAGGTATAACGCGCACTGGGACACAGGAAATTCTCACAGCTGTAAACTCTGCCTTTTTTCCCTTAATTTTTACATAGTCTGTAAGCAAGAGAACTCCTCAAAGAATAGACAAACAAGCCTTATCTGTTCAGATGGATATTTAACAGTCCAAGGTAATATCACCCAAGGAGTTTGATGGTGGTGGTACCTGCTGGGACAATGACTCTCCTCTCATTGGTGGTCATGTTGGGAGGAGGCCCATTCTTCTCATCCATGTAGGTGCTGTAACTCATCGGGTTGGACTCTGTGCCTGCTCCGACGAGCTTGCTGCATTTGTTCACACTACAGTCTACAGGGGACTCCCTGAAATGTGAAAGGAAACAGATGACTTGTCATTATTATGCACCTTTCATCCCTGCTGTAGCAGAAGGAGATTTGAATTACAGAAATGGCAAATATCCTGGAAGGGAAAAGTAAGGGGTGCTCCTGTAGATGTGGGAGAGGCCATTCCTGGCTGGCCACATCAGTGTCAGAAGGTGCTCTGTGAATCACAAACCTCATGGAAGGGGTCTTTGATAAGGAAATGAGTGCAAGAGTCACTTTCAGACAAAGGCAATGGCAGCTGTAAGATCACATGCAAAACCTCTGAAATACCAAAGATCATGAATGGGATAAAAATGAGTATGTGTAAGTGACTACAATGCAGGTCCTAGTTCTAGTTCTAGCCTTTCCTTGCACTCTCCCTACATCCTTAGCTGTATTTTAGCAGTCCTCCAGCTACAGCGTTATGCTCCTAGGAGCTCTTGTTGGACTGTTTGCTCTGGTACTGTTACAAACAGTTCTGCACACTGTGTTTCTGCTAGAGTTGAGCCCATGAATCCACAAAAAGGTGGCAGACTTCACCTTGTGACCTAAGGCTTTTCTGCAGAGTAAATCCAAAATACAGAAACTCCCCCCTCCATTTTGTTAAGACAGGACACAAATATCCATCCCAAAATGATAGGGTAGTCACAGGAGAATACTATATTGTGGTATCTAAAGAGTTGTGTTTATGTGAAGCTGAATGTAACTGATCTTGTCTGCTCTCAGCAGCTAAACAGTCCCATGCTTGTCTCCTGCTTGGATAGAAATCTAGAAATCTTAGGTGCCTCAGGCATGAGTCAACGGCTTCAGACCACAGAAACCGTGTGTGAAAAAGGCTCTGGCCTCAGTTTTACTTCTGAGGTGATGGAGCATCGAGGAGGGAACATTTAGCAACTCAGGTGGTACTGTACTAAGGCTGGGACTACACACAGACCCTTGGCAAGAAGCAGGCTTTCTCTGTCCTGCTTTGGGAGAATTATGGCCTGCAAACCACAGATAGGGAGCACAGACTTTGTTTTTCTCCAGCTGCAGTTGTAACTCACGCTTTTAGCTCTAGAGGTCACTTAAAATACCAGTCTGCAGCCAGCCACATGCATGCAGAACATCCCAGCCCTAAAGAATGTACCAGGGAAAGGAAGGACTATTGCCCTCATCTTTACAAGAGTGTCTTAGTGTGCAAGCTCTACGCGAAGTAAGCACAGAGCCCGTATCCAGTGCAGCTCAGCCCCCTGCTTTCATCGCACAGCCGTCCTTCCTCCCTGCCAGGAGGAAAGAGGCTTGGGAGGAAACCATTTGCTGAAGGGTAAGAACTATGACAGTGCACCAAATCCCACCCTCTGAGTTCAGTTGGCAAGACTTCCAAGTTTGGACACTAAACAAATTTGTTTCTTAATCTGAATGACGGGGGGGCTGGGGGAAGAAATTACTGAAATTCAGTTATCATGGCTGGGAGATAAATGCTCCACCGAGATATTCTAAGGCAGATGGTAATTTTTTCCTCATGTCTTGCTGAGGGAATGTTGCTTCAAAATGGAAATAAGATGTATAACTTACACATGTTCGAATTTAAGGCTTTACTATTTCGCCTACTGTTTTTCCAGGCAGGGAACCAAAATCCGCCTTCAGAGAGGCAAACTGCTGAAGGTTTAATGTCCCCGTGGCAGTCAGAGGAGAGTCTGAGCAACTGCAGGGACACCGGGGTTTTCACAGGGAATGCAATCGTTCCTAACTTTCTGTTGAAATTCCCTGTGTCAGGTGTTAAATGCTGCCCGAACTGGCAGAGAAAAAGCCCTGAAGCAGCACAAAGACTCGTATTCTTTCCTGAGGTACAGGCTGTCCTGAGAAGACTCGGAGAAACAGCGAGCATTGCTGCCGTGTGCTAGCAGTGCTGGCACAGCTCCCTGCTGCCCGCCATCCTTCCAGGGGGCTCATGCTCCCCCCGCCACCTCTAGTTGACTTTCCCCAGAAATAACCTGTTTGGTTTACATATGCAATATTTATACTAGGATGTATATCCTAGCACGTATATCATATACTTATATCATATCCATACAAAGCGATAGGATACACCCAATCTGTCAGATGAGTGCATCTTCCAGAAGGCTTATCTGTGTAGGAATGCACATGTTTTCTGGTGGCACCAAATGACACATACAAACAGACCGCAGGGACCTGGGCTGTCCTCACTCTCTCTGCTGCGTACTGTGCACATTCACATGACCGACAGCAAAGGAACAAAAATAACACCAGCACTGTAAG
>PPHD01012957.1:0-17662 GCA_002909625.1 Bambusicola thoracicus | reverse complement strand
ATAGACTGTGAGAGAGTGAAGTGGAAAAAAACACAAGAAAATTCTTTAAATGGTTGGTCAAAAAGAAAGAAAGGTTATTTGGAAAAGCAGGGAGATAAAATGTTATGTAGTATATGTCTGATGAGACTTATCAACTGCACTGCTGACAAACTGAGTGTAACTGGACAGGCACCAGTTCTCTAGAAAAATATTTGAAAGCAAGAGTAAAGTGCAAACATTAAAAACAATTTTACACGGCTCAGAAAAAGTAAATATTTGTCAAAAGTCTTACAAATGAGATAGGAAGAAATATTTTTCTCTCAGTATTTCTTATGCCTCCGTTTGAATACTCTCTCCAGCTTTAAGGCAGTGTAGTATTTTAAAACAGCTGTAGACATTTTAGGAATGTCCAGAAAACATGGCATATGATAAACTGAAATATGGGGGCTGTTTAACCTAAGGAGAAGACTGAAGGAAACTTGGCATCAACCTTCAATTCTTCTAAAATCTTCTACAAAGAGAAACAGAATAAATGGTTCTTTATGTCCCCTGTGGCTAAAACAAGAAATAACCAGCTTAGACTGAGGCAAGGAAGATTTAGTAGAGATATTTGGAAGAAAGCTTACTAGCAGCAAAGAAAGTTAAGCACTGCAATAAATGTCCCCTGTGTCTGCTGAATCCCCAGTATTAGAGATGATGAATTGCAGCAACAGTTTAGGAAGGCAGCATAGTTCAGCTTTTGCAGCACTGTGCTTGAGAAAACTATCTACTTGCAGACCTGTTCTTGGTCATACCAAGAGCTAGCCTGAATATCTCCTAAGACTAGCAGCCAAAGAGTAAACATTCAAACTCAAACAATAATTTATGGCTTTCTGTTTACACAGTCGTTCTATGTTAGGAAATAAAAGTGACAATTTACAAACATCTTTCGTTGTCAGCACATTTCAGTGCAGTTTTATATTGCCTAAAAATTGTTAGCACTGTTTTTAAGTCTGCCTCTCCACACTTTATCTTTGTCCTCACAGCAGAGAAACTAAACTAATATAAATGTCCAAATGATACTTTGTTTAAATGAGGATTCCATCAAATTAGATTATAATTAATTATTGTTTAATATTTACATTTTATTTGCTTAAATAACACAGTATTTCTTTAGAATACTGAATACAGATTTTTTTCTGTTGTGGTGTGCACAAGAACTTAATGCACCACTGAAGAGGGATGTGAATTTGTGAAGATCGCTATGCCACTACACAGAAATACATTTATGAATTAGCAGGCTTGGAGAGCCTTTCTCGCTGCTACACTCTGTAATCACAAGGCTATGAACCAAATCTCAGAAGTAGGCACAAGGGCACGACCACAGCCCATCAGATCACGGCTCCTAATGAAGATACACAGCTATTGTATCTGAGAGGGAAAAAAAACAACATGGCTGGCCAAGAGGAAGATATTCTATTTTATGAATTCTTTAAAATGTTCTTCTTAAATTGCAGCACTTCATGATATTATCACAGCTTTGCAGGATAGTCACCTTATCTGAGTTATAAAATAATCTGGAGTCCAGTCTAGACACTGAGAAAAGCAAGACAGACTGTTGAAAATGCTTTTATTCTTATTAGAGTAACACATAAAACCAAGAAAGGTTACGAAGAAAAATGGGGAAAAGAAAAAGGTTGGATTATCTTTGCTTTGAAGTTGGGTAGTGAAAAGCAAGTTAAGTATAATTTCTTCATAATGTAGATGGAATACAAAGTACAGAAAAGCAGCCATGCAAATACTTTCAATGGGCATAACTACAATTCAAACCACATTTAATGAAACAGCATGCTATTTCCAATCCCTTGATGAAAATAAGCTGCTTCAATTTGACTGTATTTTAAAATAAATTCAGCAATTTGAGAAGCAGGAACAATAAGATAAAAACACTTCCTGATGGCATTTATTCTCATGAACTACTTACATTGACTCAAACAACTGCATGTAGTGTTCATCTCCACGTCCTCCTTCCACTTCATGGTCCAACTTCAAAATGATTTCATTTTCAAACTAAGAAAGGAAAATAAATCTGAACACTGAGAAGATATCTAGAGGTCAAACACATTTCAAGCTGACATCAGAAAGATATATTTACATAGCTATATCACAAACACCCAGAAGTTAAATGTTTGAATATATTCCAGTTGAATAATGTAAAGAAGACTATCTCCAGATACCTTAATGAACAACTGATGAAATAATCTGAAGAAACAGGCTTACAGTTTCTGTACTGAGTTTTCATAAAACACCTCAGATGTGAAATGTGGAATATCAGAATGAAATCAAATTACCTTCAGCCACACAAAATATGAATTAACATGCAGTGCCTTATCTAACTGCTGTTTGTTAGGTCTAGCTATACCCTAATTAAGAAGCAGTGACATATAAACTATCAAAGATAGCAAACTGGGGATTTCTGTAGCTAAGCCCAATTCCTTCCCCTCTAGTGAACCATTTCTTCAGTTTCCATTTACAGTTATGGCACTTTCATTTGGAGCTGCCAGCAGCCTTATTTCTTCGCCTGTTAAGTCAAAAGTACCTTTCTCAGCTCTCTAACTTGAAAAAATCTACACGTGTTAAAAAGAGAAAAATACCTGTTAATATTTCTCTGCTGGTTACACCTTCTTATTTGTCACTCATCAGTCCACTCTAAAAACTCCAAGTGTTCTAAGTTTCCTTCTATCTCAAACAGCTTTCAAGAAGTACTCCATCCAAGTCTGCACAGTCAGCATTCTAACTTCAAGCTAACTACTGGGTTCAGGCATTCCTAAAATAAATTCACTGAAGCTGGATATCTGAAGCTGTTACCTACATTATTTACTCTTCTTTCCTCTTACACCCTCTAAAATCTCACATGTATTCATCAGTAGCTTTACATAATTAAGCAAGGGATCATTATCTCGCATGACATTCAGAAAAAAAAAAAAAAAAAAAAAAGATGAAAAACATACCTTCACAGGTTTTCACATGGGTAAATAAAATTATATCTGGAAAACTAGTGATAACTCGCAAACGCACTGCCACAAATCTGTACACAAATTGTCAGTGCTATGGCTTGCCAACTCTAAAGTACCATTAACTCCAACAAAACTCCAGAGAATTTGTAAGTCAGCAGTATACTGTTATCTCTTAAAGAAAGGGAAGTACATGTCAGATTATATTTGAATCCAGCACTTTGCTGGGTCATTCTTTAATTACACAAAGCCTCTTTAAAATGCAATTGTATTGTTTCAATATGAGTATATAATTGTGAATTGTCATTTCAAAGCCGTTGCAATACAGGAAACTGACTGACGATTTTGAAAAGGTTTATCCACTCTAATTCATCTTTATATCAGAATTTGGAATTGTTTTTTCAGGCCTTCGCCATATATTGCATAATATTGCATTCAATGCATATGACTTACTTGGGTTTTTTCCTCTTCTCCAAGAGTATTAAAATATTAAGATTTACATGTTCAAAAACTATCCTCTGAAGTTTATATTTATGTATCACACTTGCAACAGAGATGCAAAAGACTTCTCTGTGCATATGTTTGTGAAAATGAAAAATACTAGTGGATTTATTATATCTTTTTAAAGTAACTTATGTGTGGAAACATGTTGGGTGAGTGTTTCAGGAAAAATGTTCCACTGTTAATACAGTTCGGTGTAGACTGTGGTGTCTTGTATAGAACTGCTGAGTGTAGTGGCCCAATGGTGTCCTTCAGACACGATCTAAAACAATTCACAAAAAGATAAAGTGCTCCAAAGAGCTGAGGATCTTAAAATAACTTTACTGATATTTGAATCTGGGAAAACAGAAGACTAATTACAGTTAATGTAATATATAACACTACATGGCAGAAGATAATTCAGTAAGCTTAGCAAAAAGATAAAATACTAAAATGCTACAAGGTTTTCAGTTATTTATAAAAAAAAAAAATCACTGAAAGACAGACAGTATGTTTGTATATTTTTTCCCAGGCCTCAATATTGGGAAGAAACAGGTACCTTTTTGCATCTGTAGGCTGAAAAGTTTGCACAAACATAAGCGTGCAGCCAAAGGAAATCCCCTTCAAGGGAGAACCCTTCTTCTATTAAGCAGTTTCTAACTAGCTTTAACAACAAAGGGAACACTCTTTATATTCTCTGATTACCAAAGTTGGTTTGACCTGGTTTTGTGTGTTCCTTCCTGCTAAGACTCTTTGATGACTTTCCTTTCATTCTTCATTCTTTGACATTGTTTTGGCTTGTTATATTAAAACCTTAGAACTTGTAAAAGCATTCCCAGATTCATTGCCATGATTAATAGTCTGAGCTTTTAGCTGAAAGTCTCCACATACCCTCTCACTAAGCTTCTATTCCATTTGTGTACGCCCTCTGAAAGGAGGTGTGAGACATGAATATTAGCTCTTCTATAATCATTCTTTGTTCTCACCCAACTAACTGCATTACATTCAGGTATCCTGTGAGAAAACAACCTAATATAAATTTATAGAGGATCTGTTAGAGAATTACAAGCTTACAATGCTTGTAAAAAAACTTTTCTAATATGGGTATAAACGTCCTGTTTACAGAGTAACTTCTTTCAGTCCCCGCATACCAGATTTTTCCTAAGTTTTTTGAAAATCATATGAATAAATGATCAGGTCTGGCAAAAATTCATTTTGTTGTTTTTAATGTCTTCTGTTTCATGTTGTCCATACAGGGTTAATGAGTTAACAGAAAGGAATACTGCTCATTTACACTGTCAGTTCTACTGCCCTGTGAGCCAACTAGGGATATAAAACATGAAAGACTGTTTATGGTGACAGTGGGTGCACATGGTCAGGTGAGAAATTTCTTCCAAACATACAGCACAGGACAGATAAGAGTGAGGTGAGGAGGGAGAAGAGTTCAGATGAGAAGACATTTGAGGAAAGCGGTGAACATGGTTGGAGCAGCAAACCCATCTAAAAAAAGTCCTGCCCAGGTGCTAAGGAAATCTTTGTGTCCTACCAAAAATTAGTTTCAGATCTAAGAAATCTTTGGTGCACCTTCACGTAATATTTTCAGGAAAAGTTTGGGAAAGATTTATCATAAGGATCTATACAGGCCATTAACCTATCTCAAGGCACAGTAAGAAAAAACACGTTGCAAAATAAGAAGTGAATGGAAATAAATCTCTGTGTTTTTATATTGATGAAATGATTTTTAAAAATTTGTAAAAAAAAATGACAGAAAATTAACTACTGCACCAATACAGTAAATTATTTAAGAATACAATTTTCAGTATGTAAATAATTCTGCTTTCTCCCTGAAGTGTTTCTGTGTAAGCGAGAGCTTTGGCAGACTGGGATCCAGACTGCCTTTTGCACAGATGTGGAAGCTCTACATCTTCAAGTTGGTCACAATTAACCAAGAAAAATTGCTCAGTATTTTTCAACAAATTTGAAACTTTTTGAAGTCAAATTTCAAAAAAGGCTCCATTTTTTCCCCAGAATATTAGATAACCCTCCTTTTTTTCTGCTGAGATTCAGAACAGGACCAGTTAATGGCAAAGATCAAAGTCATCCCAGAATATAAGCCAATCAAGTGATTTGGTCTGTAAAAATGAAGACATACAATTATGTTAAAACAACTTGTTAGAAAAAAAAAACAGGCTTATTAAATTACATAATACATACAAATCTCTATTTGAACATCCTTAGAACTGCCCTTGAGGACATCAGAAAATCAACTTCCTATTTAAATTTAGAGTTTTAAGCTAATGTAAAAATGTTACACGCTCACTACCTACTTACTGTGGAATTTAACTGGTTTCACTTCCCCACAGCAACAAGTACAATCCCATTTCTACTGAGACAGTAGAAACAGCAGGATTACTCAAGCAGCATTCATCAAAACGACAGCAGGAAGCCACGCAGCCAGCCACAGACAGCTGGTTTGATTGTACAGACTCTGGGGACATAAGATTGAAGTGGGCTGTTGCTTCTCTCTAGGAGCTTTGAAACAATGTATTGAGTAGTCTGTTTTCCACATTCATTATGCAAAAATCTACAGAAAATTAGGCAATACAAATGTATGCCTCTTCTTTGAGAAGGCAGTAGGGAAAGGAGGAACTTAAATGCTTCATAATAGACAAAGGGAAACCAACAAAACCACAGTTATAAACACGTGACACCAAAACTATGGCATCCAGCGCAGCATCTGACAGACACACTTTAAAGAGAGATATTTAAACACCTTAGAAGGAGCTGGTCTGCAGGAACTTGGGTACATACTGTGTACAAACTGCACGATGCCATAAACAGGCAGCATCACCAGCTCAGCACCAGATACAGCATATTTTGAGATGACTGAGTAGCAATGTAATGTTCATGAGAAGATGAATATCACTGTTTAAGTTGCGTTTCTATATGACATAGTTAAAACCAATCTGGATGAAGGCAGCAAAGAAAAGGTAAAACTAAGAAAATATGTTACTATGTATTGTCAGTGAGATGTTTACATAAAAAAGGTCATTGATGGATATGAATTTGCAAACATGCATAGTATCTGTATGAGAAACATTAACAGTAGCCCAGAACTAGCTCCAGGAGAAATGAGCAGCATACAGCCATCCAGTGTCACAACACAAGTCGGAGTAAATATTTAATCTCTACAGCATACTGAAAAGGGTACACTGCTTCCCAAAATAATTAATGACTTCGGATCTCAGAGGCTCCATTTAAGAGTTACTTGCCCTAAGGTTCTTATCCAAAACAAAGAGTTTTGGTTTGCTAGGAGTAACAATACATTGTGATCCAGAAACAATTATTGGACCTCTCTGTTACTAGTAGGTTTTGCTACTCTGATAGTAGCTCTTCTGGAAGTAGAATCCAAATTAAAGATCATTAGTGGAACAGCACATACCACACCAGTACTAGAGAATGAAGAGCTATCATTGAAATATATCCTTTATATCCTTGATGCAGAGAAAGCACAAAAAAAACCAAACCAAAATAAACCACCAAAAACTCAACTTTGGCTCATCCAGGCTCGCTGAAGAAGTTTGAGGGGATCAGAATTCATTTATGTATTTAAGTATTACATGTATTAGTGTCTATATATGTATTAGTATAGGTAACATAGGTACACAGCAATTTCAGGACAAGGCTCAGAAACATCCACTCCAGACATTCTGTAGAGCTGAAGACTGGACTTAGGGCAGTAACACAGAAACCTGTACATATATTGCAACTAAAGCACCAGTTAAAAATCATTCACCTCTTAAATCTTTCCTCAGTACTTATTCAGCAGGCAGGGAATTGATGACTTCTCTAGAAGGTAATAATCTCACAGATTCTGGACCTGAACAAAAACCCTTTCTATGCATTTTTTTTTCCTGCAGTTTGTGAACTGCAGCTGATTGCATGAACCAGCAGAAATTAAAAAGCTGGCAGAAATATGGAAGAAAGCTGTAATGTGTCTGTGACAAAATTCAGCCCTAGTAGGCGTATTTTTCATCTAATTTAAACAATGTGCCTAATTGTAATTAGTATTAATTTTGCTTTAAAACCACTCGCTTATCTATCTAGTAGACTAAATAAATCCTCATAACTTGGAACAAATGTCAATACCAAACACACACTCAGTTTTTTCTGCATGGATTTGTCTGAAGCACTAAGCCATCTAAAGCCGATTCCTGCCAGTGGAAGCATTTCACATGCCTCTGAAAAAAAAGCATAATGAATTTTCAAAATTTCAAGGAAGAAATATGGATATGAACAACAATTACAAAGCATACGTGCCAGAGGAACTTGCTAAGAACACTTCCATTCACTCATTTAGTAACCTTTTACGTCTGTTAGCTCTAACAGGCCCACGTAGAATAAACATTTATCCTCTAAACTTATCCAAAACTATGCAAGCACAAGAACACAATCAATCAGCACTGTCTGCTCTTTTCAACAAAGGTCAGGAGGGAAAGTAATTATAGAATACCTGCCCAGATGGTTTCAGCAAATAGTAAAAGTAAAGAGAGGTATTTTCACTTTGAAATCAAACATGAATAGAATTATTTATTTGAAAAGAATTTTAAACACAGATGAATTAATCTTTCCTAATCCAAGCTAAAATCCTCAACAACATGAATCCATGTTTATTTAAATAGTATTTTATTTACTCTTACAAGAGCTAGTCTTTAACTACTTTTTTTTTTTTTTTTTTTTTTTTTTTTGGTGGTGTTGTTAGCCTTTTCTAACATTTTGCCTCAAATTTTCAATCAGAGCAAACAACAGCACTTTGCTTGATGATGTGCACTGTTTTGGGAAGTCTTGATAAGATGGACAACCCAATATTTCAAGGAAAAATGAGTAATCGGTACTTGGAGGATAAGATTCTTTTAACTTCATATGCCCAACAGATACACAACTAGCTTCCCTATGTAGATGAAGGAGAAGGGTGTATATCTGAAAGCTCAAATCTATCCATAGACACCTAATGTAAGTTGGATAAATAGCCTTTCCTGGAGATCAGATCCCCTGATCTAATGCTAGACAAAGACCTGATGTCTAAAATTACAAGCTTATATAACATTTCTCCTGAATGAATGGAAGTTATATATGCAAAGTAAAAAGAAGAAACAGAAAGAAAACTCCTCAGTATGCCATACACCTACATATTTATTGCTGTCTATTAAATATATGCGTAGTAGAATGTTATTTTTGAGATAACCAGAGGTGGAATTTTGTTTTCTCTGGGGATTTCCTAAAAACAGCAAAAACAAAATAAAACTCCTGATTAATAAATTTGAGTAACTTCATATTTTTTTCCTCATTTGGTGTATACATTTTGAAAAGATTGAGATGAATAAAAGCACATATACTGTATATGTAATGCAGAACACAGGCTCTTGAGACAACCTAACACGTACGCACACACAAAAAGGGAGCGCTGTCACACATCTCAGCACAGTACCACATCAAGCTAATGAAATCAATAACATGGGGAAAGCTTATTAAATGATTTAGCAGACACCACACAAGCTCTAGTTCCACTGCCAGTGCAGACTACTAATAAAGCTGTCTCAGTGCTTTTTTCCCTTTCTCTCATCAGAAGTGATCACAGTTCATCACAATTATGTTTTCAACTGAACATCAGCATCAGTCCAGGCTCCTGAGTACTGAACTGAAACATAATCATTTTGAAACATCTATGCTTAAAGCTTCATAAAAATATTCTTCATAATACAAAATGCTGATTTGAATATCAGAAATGTCAGCTAGCTAGAGGTGGAGTTTACATTTATATCAATACTCCATTCATACTAATTCTTAGACTTTTCTAAATAACGTGGTAGCAGTTCTAAGTAATATGACTAAATGTGTATTTCTTTAAACAAGGCTCACCAGAATTGCTAGACACAGAGAAGCAATTGAAGAAATTTATCTTAATTACCTCATCCACAGGAATGGAGAGAATGAATACCTGAGTTCTTGACTGGAAGCAGTCCAAAACAGAATATTATAATCTAATGACACTCAATTGTTAAATTATGAAAATGTTTAAGTGCCATCTGATAAAAATTAACTATTATTCTTACTCTGCAATAAAATGAATGCTCCTGATACTCAGCACTAACAATTTATAACGTGAAACTAATCTATATTAGCATACTGAGTGATTTAAGGGTCAGCTAAGTATCTAGCATCATTGTGGCACTTAAGCTGCTGTTCTTGTTTAATCAGTCAGTTTGACTGATGAGTTTCCAGCATTTTTGGTTTGTACAGATCTCTGCATCCCTCCCAGTAGATGCAGTATAAGCCAAGAACAAAAAAATATTTTTAAGAAGGCAAATGTAGAACTACTAGAATGTGTAAGGAACAGATGCAGAGAAGCAAGTGCTTTTTAATCTTGGCCTTGAACCAAAAACTTTATATTCTGGAATGCAGATCAAAATCAAAATTCCATCTGCAAGTTTGTTCCACACTTAGTTGACACAGAAATGCCCCATATGATTCAAAGTATTAAACATAGCTGAGTTTGAGTGACAGATTTGTATTTACTTTTCTATGAATGTCTAAATTATGACTTTTTTTCGTCACTTACTGTTACACAGATGGTTTGGAATTAACTACCTGTGCAATTACAGAGCCTGAAGCTCTAAGTTAAAATCTACTGTGAAAGGCAGTGTGCAAACACACAATAAGACAAAATTGTGCCCAAAAGAGCCTGCAGAGAAAAGTCAGATAGGAGAGAAACTGACAGATTCCAGCTGTTTCACTACACAAAGCAAGCAGTGGCAGAAGATCTACTTTAAATCACACTCCCAAGTGTCCTATCCTATTTCTTTTCTGTAAAGGGTATGAAATACTTATGATTTAAAAATCCATTTTGTTTGCAAATTCCTATAGAAAACCTTTTTGAATGCCAACTCTTATTATTTTTCACAAGGCAAATATTTAGAAAAGTTTCCTGAAAAATCTAATAATGTGCAATTAACTTCAAACTATTAACTGAAACTTCTGTTGGGTAGCATGTATTAAAATTTAAAACTTTTAATGTATAAAGATCTAGGTCACATAAGGATTTCGTGGAAGATTAGTATTTGAAGAGACCCCTAGAAGTCGCCTAATTCTACCCCTACTTAACAGGGGTGACTTCAATATCATGTCTTTTGTTCAGGACTTTGTTCAGTAAGATTCTAAAAATATTCATAAAGATTGTCTGTCCTCTCTGGGCCCCTGTTCCAGTGCCTTATAGCTGTCATTGTGAAGGATGTTTTTCTCTAATCCAACTAAAACACTTTGGGAAGCCTAAACTCTCCTACACAAGAGCTCTTTATTTTGTTCTTATTCTTTTGGATTTTACTTTCTCTAAGTACAAAAATCCACACAATAAATGTTTACCAAAAATAAACTGGCTACGCGACATTTTAATGAATTTTCCAACAGTATTTTTAATTACCTTTTTGAATTCTCCTGTCCTTTGGTATTCACACAGTATCATGTCAAAAAATATTGGAATTGTAGCTTTTCGTAGTTCAACCTCTGGGATGAGAGTCATTTCCAAGATGGGTCCAACCATCCCCGGTATAAAGCAAATTTTATTCTGGCCTAAAACAGAATGGCAAATTAGATACTTCAGAAGAGAGAGAGAAAAAAAAATGGTTAGAAAAACATTTAGGGCAGGCAGTATTTTAAAGCAGCATTTTAGCTACCCATGCTGGTAACAGTCTTAGAATTTAGTCATTTATTCCTACTTCTTCTCAAAACCTAAAAGAACATTAATAAATATGCTCTCATATCAAGAGGCCAGCTTTCAGTGCCAGAAATATGAATGCGTATCAGCTGAGTTAACATTTTCAGTCAATATTTCAGTTTTTTAGCTGTAGACATCTCCTCTTAAATACTGAGAAGAAAGCAATGAAAAACACTAATAACCCCCCAAATTCTCTCAGTAAAACAGTGCCACATGTGATACTTTCTAGATTTTAAAGGAGAAACACGTTACTTGCTTTCAACTATGAATAACATCAAACATTAACCAAACAGTAACCAAGAAATCAAACCAGCCAACGCATCAAACACTGCAATCAGTAATAGAAACATTGTCTGTACAACTCCATTCCTAAAACCACAAAATATTATCTTGCAGCACAACAGTTGTGCACCTGTGAAGGAACCTTCAAGCCTACAAAAAAACTTCAACTAGGTTTGAGATATTCTTCAAATACTGCTTGTTTCTGAGTGAAAAAAGTTTGATATGTGGGTCAGACTACCATACACGTCCAATGATCTGCCTCAGAATGTCAATATTGCTTGTAGCTTGTAAGGAGATTAAAATATTATCATAAACAAATATGACTGACTTCGTTCATAAATAAAAGTAATCTGATTCTGTTTTTCCCCTCATACGTCTGCCATAATGTTGTAACTTTAAACATAACTGAACGATGACTTCAATAGTTTTGTGCAACATTACTTTTTCTTCCAGTCGTTTTGATAAAAAATATTACTAATCCTCGAAATATCAGTAACATCATTAAGATTGAAAAGACTCTTACAGTGACTGAATCATTTCCAATATCTATAGGCATAAGACCCTAAAGGTCTGAAATTTAAGAAAAAAACAAAGGAATTAATGTACCATGTAAATATTTTTTCACCTTTAAAAATGTTTATTCTCCCACAGAAGGCTCTAATACAAGTAAAAAATAAGAGATACTTTCAGCTAAATCATTTAAATACATATTGCTCCACCAATATAATTAAAATGAAAACTTTTTAAATTTCTGCCTAAAAATGTAAAGAGAAACTTCCTCAATCAACTCACATACAAAATGATTGTCACATAAAAGCCTGTTTCACTTGTATGCAGTTCTCTGCCTAGCAGATGCTTAAGTTCAATAAATTGAGTAATAAGCAAAACATGAAGAACTGCACTGTGGCACTCTGGGATAAATATTTTGCCTTTACCTTCACATCCAGCCAATCACATAAAATCTTGCCTTGTGTTCCTGAAGATGGCCCTTTGGGTGTGATGTAAACAGCTGCAATTGCTTGACATTTCAGTTTCAAAGCATCTACAGTATGTTCAGTAACCAAAACAGTTTGCTGTGACTGTTCTCTACCTTTAAGATAAACACCCTTAACATGGGTCAGAAACAACCTACTCTTGGAAAGTGTATCTAGTTCTCAATTTCAGCATAATAAAGTTAAGCCATCTTTGAAATTTTAGAGAAGTTTGTGAGTTCTCAGAAGTAGAGAGAACTCATATAGTATCTCATGTCAGTACCAAGCTTAGTCACAGGAGTGAAAATATACTTTAAGGTCAAATTCCAGAAATATTTAGAAAAGCATTTCTTATTAAATATTTCCCAGTGAAACATGCAATGTGCGACACATTCAGTTGTAATTAAGTTCATTTGCCTACTTACCAAGTTTGTACCACATGTCACGGATAGCAAAGCCAATTAAACGTCTCATGTCTCCATATCTAGTTAAAAAAAATAAAGTTAAGGTACTTTTAATCAATATGTTTTCTCACATTTTGTTAAAAAATTAAAGACATAAGCTAAAGTATATGTTTTTGCTTACTTGTTCTGGATCTTGTTGTACTTCGCATGGGAAAAATTTTCTAGTTGTAGTGAATCTTGGGTAATAAAAGCCACAGCCAAATGAAAATAGTTGTTCCACAGCTGTAAAATGAAAATAAGAAAATTATAATGGTTTCGGGCAAAGCTGGAGCAGTACTAAACCATGCATGATACTGAATTATTTATGAAACCAAACGATGCAAGCAATTTGAGATTTTTCTATTATGCTATGTTGTACATCGTTAGTATTATGCAATTAAGAGAAAAGCAAGGAAGATGAATTTTAATAACCACTACTACACATTTGCTCTTAATAATACAGCAGTTGAATAAATATTACTAAGATAGATTTATATGAAATTCATTAGCTTACAACATTAAATCATGAACCATATCAGGACAAGTGGAATACATTACAAGCCAGTTAATCTTAACAATTCGGAGCTAAAGGCACCTGATGTAATTGCATTTTATTTGACATCTACTTCAAAAAGTATCTACTGCGTTCTAATTCAACAGCAATTTGCGTGAAATTCCAGTGTATTTTGTTAAGAGCTGTCTACATTAAACAAGGACAAAATACTGCCCTGAATAACTACTGTTATTACTGAGTCATGCACAAGAACTGAGAGAATAAGTCTTTTATTTCCAGCTCACGCCCTGCCTTTCTGAAAGCAGATTGCTTGTCCTCTAGGTGGTCAAAATGAAATACTTCTCTCATCCTAGAGATGGGAGGGAAAAAAGAAAACACAGTAGGAAACAAATTCAAGGAAGTAAATACTACCTTAGGGAGCTTCTTAACCGTTAGCAGTAGTTATAGATACTTCTTTGAAAACATATTTACAGCTAAAAATATGTGTAGATGGTATCAGTGACACAGTAGAAAGGACACAGTAGAGGTATTTCAACAGTAGTTTAAAGGACAGAAATAAAACATTATTTAAAATTTTGTAAAAAATGATTACAGAGCTTTTGATTAATTTTGCATGGTGAAATACAGTCCTGTTCTGGGAAGCCACACTAATTACTTTTAAAATCTAACATTTTCTCAAAAAATTAAGAGATCTCTGTTCTTCAGACTCCAGAAAATCCTCTTGCACACAGGGATCCATAGAGAATAGATACCAACACACAAAAATACACACAAAACCACAGGTTATTCCTCTAATAAATAAAAACCTCAAATATCCCCCTTAATGTCAAGTGTCCTGCATTAAGTTTACTCCTCACTTAGGGGCCCACCTAAAGCTAACAGACAGATTGGCTGAGCATAGCATTAACCACACACACTGAGAGGGCTTCAGAGGCAACAACACTCTTGTTTATATAAGGGCTAAGATGCTAAGTGAACTTAAAAGATCTCTCATTCAGTTTTTTTTTTCTGAAAACATGTTGTGCCTTACCCCTAGAAGATGTGACAGCTCCCATATTGGAAGATGTGTAATTAACTTAGCAAGAGATTTCTAAGGATTTCACAAGGATGAAATCTGGATGATCTTCTCAGGACGGTTACCAGAAGTAAACTAAACGCTGGTGCCTCTTCCTGCATACACGCCTTTGGAATCAATGACTTTTTCACTGATGTGTACCTTTTAGCCATTGCTTTCTCCAAGGACATTTTTTTTTTATAATACACCAGGAGCATGAAGTCTTTGGAAGATGAATTTCCAATAAATTATGACACATAAAATGTCTTCCAACATTTCTGAAAGTTCAACAGATAAGACTGCAGTTTTTTTGTATTTTTTTTTTCCCTTAGAATATTATGACAAAAGGAAGCCCAGTCCCTTGAGACCGGGAGACATAATACATTGCAGATAGACAATGGCTTCATTACTTTGACTTTGTAGAGAAACTGTGCTTAAAAGCTTTCTGCATATGTGCATAATTGCAAACTACGTGTAATTGCCACAGCTGTTGTGCTAAGTTAGCTAAAATTTTAAATTAATATTTATAAGAAATGTTTAATATACGGTCAGGATATATGATATTACAAAAATGAGATAATTTCATCCCAGTATCATTCCTTTTCACACATTAAAACACATTTCTTCATAACTTAAAACTAATTCATTTAGAACAAATACCTATTTTTACTGTTTTTGTGAGTCATGTGAGTTCTAGCAGATTTAAACATGTGAACAGCAAATTGTGTGTGTTTTAAATAAATAGCTCAACTGGACCAACCACAGATACTAACATTCAATGACTTGTTCCAAGGGGATAAAGTACTACTGGATCCCATATTTTGTTTAGAACTATACGCAAAAACATTTCAAAGAAAATTAAAAATTCATTATAGAAAAAAAAGGAGTATATTTGAATGGAAAGGTAAATCTGAGCAATTTTTCATTAATCTTCCCTAAAATAAGATAATACTCACTAGTACATCAAGCAGTACAAAATTCTAAGCCTGCATTCATGAAAATTATTCTGCATTTGTTGTAGAATATCACACTAACAAACTTGCAGAGCAGTGGCCTAAGGAGAACGTGAAAGCTACAGTTCAGAATGACTCACCAACTGATAAGCATTAAGAACTGGGTAAAGCAAGCACTCTCTTCTGCTCAAGTAGAGTCACAAAAAATAGTGACTTTAGACTTACAACTCATTCACAAATTCTGTAAGTTGCAAGTACAATTAGTAAGGACTTATTCCTATGCTACGCAGACTGGTTCATGAAAGGTACTGCACTTCTTCTGAGGTGAAGAAGAGAATATTATGTAGTTCTAGGTAAAAAATACTGAAAATCTTCTTGGGGCCTCTGCCAACTATTCTTTGCAATGATGATGTATTACAAAAGGACAGAACAAAAGTAGAACATTTTCAGATCCAGAACACATTCAGGGTGGGGGCACTCACAACTTCTCCTGGCAACCTGTTCCAGCATCTCATCATCCTCAAATGGAAGATGAATCAAAGAGGAAGAATACGATAATATAACCAATATTTAATAAATTGATATGAAATTAATATAAATATAGCAAGCATAATTGAGAACTTTCTTAACAGTTACTAAAATGAAGCATTAGTTCCATTTATTCTCTATCTTTCAGGGATTTCTGCAATGTCTACAACTATATTTTTGCACAATGCAATGTGCATTTATTCCTGTATATTTGTATCACAGTGAAGCTTTTGATTCTGGAGTTTCTAACTGAGTATTTAAAGATAAAAAAGAATAAGCACGCAATTTCATTAGTGATGCTAAAACATATTTCACTAATGCTGAGTTGATAACGGTGATTAGTATACTAAAGAAAGACAGGGAAAAATGAAAAGATTAGCTTTCTTTTAAGTCAGACTGACATTATAACACTGTGGGGACTGCGTCTTTTGCAATAAAATTCTGTGGTAAGAATATAGATGAGTAATATGAAATTATAATTGCTGTAAGAGTACAGATTTAGTAATATAATCCTTTCTAAACCCCCATTAAAAGATACCATTAACAGAGGGGAAGGATAGGAAGGAACAGAAACCAGTATTCCACAAAACAGAACTTAGGATAGCTATGTCTGAGCATACCACAACAAAGCATTTTCTGTGTGTTTAATCCTCCCTGTCCCTAATACGTCAGAAGCAGACGTTTCCAGATGGAAACATTACAAAAGCCATGTTGGACAAAACCATCACTTCATGGAATTAAGTGGCATTAATTGTGGCAATGGATGCTGACCATGTTTTCTCCTATAATAAAAGATGACAGAGAAAATCTAACTAATAGTTTGAAGGGAACCATTAGAAATAATTATTGTTATCTTCATTTTACTGTTACTGGAAGACTGGCTTATGTTTAATCTAAACTAAATTAAATGAAGAATGAAAAAGAAAAACATGACTTACAAAGTAAAAAAGGAATTTCTGCTGAAATAAACAAAACAAGACAAAAACATCACTTCTTTCCCTTGTTCTGCAGTCATAAAAATGAGTAAACTGCTGACAGTTAAGATATGTCTGATAACTAGGAATGTTATTTAATTATTTTATTTATATTATGAACAAAAAAATGTTAATTTGCATTGGAACTTACTTTTATTCTATACCTGCATCTCTATACCTGATGTTCTGCATCAGTACTGAACTACTTCAAATATTTGCTTTCTTTAAAATCACTGTGAATCATAACTGTCAAATCTAATTAGCTGTATGTTAATTGCTATAAAATAGAAACTGTTACACTTCTTCTTTGTTAAAGGCATTTAGGCTGCTTGTGGACAGTCATCTTATTCCCTTATTATTCAAAGACTTGAAAACCCTGGCTGCTACCCTTGAGATAGGCATGTAATATCTAGTTTTGAAACACAGAGGTTTTCAATCAAACAAAATTAGCAAGTTTTGATTAAGATTTGCACAGTTACTACAGAAGGTATAAGAGAAGTGTATTGAAAACTCCCCATATTCTCCCATTTACCACAACTGAAATACACATTCCAGACATGTTTTGAGGGTATCATAAAAAGATATTTTGCATAACTAAAGAACCATACACAATTTTTGCTACAATTCAATTTAAGAAACCAGGCTGACTTTTCAAAATATGTTCCATAATTTTTTTTCTTCATTATATTTCTTCTGAAGTGCTCATCAATATCTATCTTA
>PPHD01012956.1:0-17663 GCA_002909625.1 Bambusicola thoracicus | reverse complement strand
TTGAATATGACCTGAGCAGCAGCAGCAAGGACCAGCTGGTGGTCCTGCACAGACATCGTGTAGAGCAGGATGCAGTGCCCCTCTGCTTGGCCTGGTACCCGCAGTTCAGCACTGAGTCCTTCGTCCTCACAGCCAACAGCTGCTACAAAATGAAGCTCTACAATGCAACGACTAAAATGTGCAGGTAGAGAGCCTTCCTTCTAGGAAGGTCATGGCTGCAAGTTGCCTCAGTCTGCCCATGGACTTGGGATGCAGCAGTTGGACACAAGATGATATGATAGGAGCCCACAGAAGCAGCAAAGAACGGTCTCTAGGCACTTCATTTCTCTTAGCTCTGGTGCAGCCCCTTCTAGATAGGGATCCTGTCCTGTCCTGGTATTACAGAGCAACTGCATGCACCACACCTTCCCTTATCCACCCACCCTGGTGCACCACAGCCATTCAGACACGGGAAAATGTTTTGTGAGAATGGGTGACAATGTTGTTTCTCTTTAGAAAGACTCTTCTGGGACCAACCTATGGCTCGCCACTGGAGAAGATGCGAATCCTCCCCAAGAGTGCTGCGCAGCCCCAGAAGCACTACCTGGCATACATTACCAAGGACAAGGTGTGGGGCACCAACTTTCTGCCACCTGTGTATTTGTGGAGCATTTTGGGCTTAGCTGGGGGGCTGAATGAAACCTGCCCTTGTTGTAGGGGCAAGAGAAGTGAACATCTGCAGGATGGAAGCACTTAAACTACTTAAACTAGGCCAGTCACTGAGGGCATGGTGTTTGTTCAGTCTTCCTGTGGAGCCCCTGCCCTCATCATCTGCTCTTCCCATACAGGTGGGCCTGCAGATTCTGCCCATTGATGGCAACCCCCACAAGTCCTCAGCTTTCATCTGCCACCCAGATGGTGCCTCTGACCTGGCCATTTCCTACGACGGGCGCTACATCTTTACAGCTGGGAGGAGTGACCGCACTGTTCTAAAGTGGGAGGTGAACCTAAAGTGAGTACCATGGAATGTAGAAGGGAGCCTGGGAGTGGCTTTCCACAGCTGCTTCATGCAGCCAACAGTCAGTGGGGAGCTGACCTAGCTGCTGGTGGCTGTGGTCAGTGAATGAGCACCTACAAAATACTGCAGTCTGGGAAATGCCAAATGCCAAGACATGGAGGGTTGTCTGGTCCCTGTGAGAGCCTGACTGCTGTGATGAGGATTGCCCAGGGTTAGGAGGGGAGTGTATGGTACAGCAAGTGCATTCTCCAAATGGGAGAGGCCAGCATTTGTGAGGAAATCCCTGCTGCATTTGAAGGCTGGATTTAGCACAAGCCACTGTAATCCTGTAAAGCTTTGCTTACATGAGTAAGAGGACTGCAGTAAATGGAGTGAGGTGTCCTGGGCTCTGGCCCACGATACCGGGACATGGGCTTCTGTTGCTTGCCTCATCAGGGAGAACAGTTGCCTGGTGGGTGCACATTTCAGAGGGGAGCAGCAGCAGCCAATGACCTAAAAACAGCTGTGGTCTCCTATTTTTGCCTTTGGGGTGCACTGACCCTGTGAAATGCCCCTCATCTTCCTCTGACGAAGGCTCCACAGCTAAGCACGGGGTGGTCCCAGGTAAGATGGTTCCTGCAGGTGCTGCTCACAGAGCTGGGGGGCGCAGAGCTCGCTCACCTCTACATGCCACAGCAATGAGACCTGGCTGCGAAGGCAACAGCCTTATTTATTTTCTTTTCCACTTTGTGTGGCTTAAGCAGTCGGGGGTCAGAATAAGCGACGATTGAAGGAAGGCAATAGAATATAAACGATCCTTCTTTATAATGGTTGGCCGGAGTCCAGGCAACACTGAATTTCTGTGTAATTTGTTTTTGGAGCGGACGTCTTGATGAGCTAATTATCATTTTATTGCTGCTCCTGGCATCTTGTGCATCTCCACTGTGTTTAATTCCCAAATAACTTAATTATGAGAAAAGCACGAAGCTAGCAAAAGCTGAAGCAGCACTACGGAGCTGTGTATCAGAGCAGCAGCCCTGCCACCAGCATTCGGGCTGCTTTGGTTTAATGTGGGCAGCACCTGTGGCACCATCACTCGCTCTCATTCTGAGTTATGGGGGAAGAATGTGTCAGATGGAGGAGTGGGGAACTCGGCTTTGTGTGGTTTCTTGCAAGCACCAAGCCCCAGTGCTCCGCACGCTCAAAATGCTGATCTAGCTAATTCATCTCCCTCAATGTCTCTATAAGGAAGCAGGAAAGCAAAGTGCCAGACACCCAGCTCAAGTCCATGGAAAAGCTGCTGGCTCCCCGCCCTGTGCTCATTCCACTAAACAAGAGGACCATTCAGCAATAATTAATTCTCACACTGTGCTATTGTATGTAAAACCTGGGTATGAAATATGCTGTAGAAGTGTAGGCTGGCGATAAAATGCACGTGGTTCAAAGCAGTGCCTCCCCTTCCTGCATTCTGAGGCCCGGGGATTTTATTTATTTATTGGAAGTGCCTCCAAACAATGACTAGAAAGGGAAATGAGAATTCTCTCCTCGTGTGAACCCTTCCTGCACCGCCTTCTCTCTGTGCCAGTGCCTTGGAAGCTGCCGCATCCCTGGGTGGGGAGGACCTGGTCCCATTCTACAGACTGCTGGAGGGCGGCCAGGACGGTGAATTCTTCAGGGTAATTGCGCTCACTGTGATCTCCGTGCCGCAACATCTGGTTGGAGTTTAAGATTCATTTATACAGGCCTGACATTCCTTTATTTTTTCGTCCAGATCGCCTTTAACAGCGGTCTCATTGATACGACTGTTAGTAAATGTTAAATGCAGCCTTATCTTCCTCGCCTGTTGGTAGCTGAACTTTACAGTTTACCCATTTGAATCCCTCGCAGGAGCTGGAAGACTATTTCTACTATGTGCAGCTGCGCAGCCATGGCATTGATATGCTGGAGACCAGGCAGGTGTCAACGTACATTCCCTTGGAGGAAATTCCTTCTGTAATGCGAGCAGTGGGATTTTATCCATCGGAGGAAGAGGTCAGTCCTTTGTTTTTATTGTTGTGGTTTAAAAAAAAATGAAAAAGAGCGGGAATGATTGCATTTCAGATTGGGTATTAGGAGGAAATTATTCTCCCAGAGAGCTGTCAGGCACTGGCGTGGGCTGCCCAGGGAGGCAGTGGGGTTGCTGTCCTGGATCTGTTCAGGAGATGTGGCACTGAGGGACATGGCTAGTGGGCATAACGGGCATGGATTTGGGTTGGACTTGGTGATCTTAGTGTTCTATTCCAACCTTAATGATTCTGTGATTTACTGAGTGCCCTAGGGACACATTTAGACCTTAGTTATACTGGATGGCTCCAGGGAATATCCGCTGTGCTTTGGTCTCTTTGTGGCTTCCAAGAGTGTTTGAACTTCTTCATTTCTTGTTGGGCTGTGCGCTGAGGCCGTGGCTATTAGGAGTACCACCAGGTCGGGTCTGAATCCTCCATGCAGTACCACTGTGGATGGGAGCACACAGTTCTGTGATTCTGGGTGTTGACAGAGCATCTTTTTCTTGTTCTGTCTTGGGCTGCTGAAAGAATAATTTCAGATGGAGCCAGCAGCCTTTATTCCCATGGAACTTCAAGCTCTTTCATAACTGATAACTCTGCAGACACTCTGAGCTTGCCTTTCAGGCTGCAGCAGTGGAGCTTCCTATCAAACATTTCTCAAAAGCTTTTCAGCCTCTAATTTTACAGCAGGCAAAGACAAGCGATTTGATAAGGGTTCTGCTGCTTCTCTCTTTGTAGCTCTTCCTACAAGGCTGTTTGCATTGTGCACAGACCTAATTTGTAATGTTACAACCTGGCAAAAGGGCACTTAAAGCACATATGAAAAAAATAATTACTGAATCTGATGCAAGGAGACTTAAATAAGATCCTCAAGCCACCTACAGCCCTACAATGCCCGGGGGGCTCCTGGGGGAAGCAGCACATCGCTGTGTTCCTCCCCCTCCCCCCGACTCCCCAGGGATGTTCTTCCACGCTGGAACTGCTTTGTCCTTGTGTCAGGCTGTGGTGTCATTCCCTTGCAGTTTGTTCGAACTCCTCCACGGCTCATTGCATTTTTGCCTCCTGGGGACAGAGAGAACGTATTCCTCTGGGAAATGTCTCCAGAAGGGTAACTGTTAGCCCTCCACTCAAATCAAAATCGCGACGCTATTTCAGGAATGGCAATAAGTGCTAAACTGCTGCTAAGTGTAGGCAACCAACAATCTACTTCCCAAAGCAGGCAGGACAGCATTAAAATACAGAAAGTCTGTCTCTCTCTGGGGCGTTTTAATGAAGGAAAAAGAGAAGGAAGAAAAAAGCTGCTTGGACTGGGTAGCGAGGCTTTTGGGGATTGGTGTTTTTCCTTTGTAGTTCAGTGGGGCTGATATAAAACATCATCCCAGATCAGCTAGAGCTGACTCAAACTGGCTATTCTCACCTGGGCACAGCGTTTGCTACAGGAAAAAGAGAAAGCTAAGATTTCCCTGGGCTTCATTCAGTGGAAAAACTTGTGACAAGAGGACAAAGGCCCAAGGCTGAACACAAAGTTCTCCCCAGGGAGGTCTTGCATCAGCTTCCCCTCCTGGGGCAGCACATTCAGTGCACGCTGGCATGGGAAACTGTTTGTGTTTGTGTGAGGGGCTGCTCCACTGGGCACGAGCACACGGAGGACACTGAGCAGAAGCCCTAAGGAAAACCATGGGCACCAAGCATGGCTGCTCACCTAAGAGCAGAGCAAAAAGACCCAGCTGTTCCTGTCAAGGAGGGTACGATAAAGGGGCATGATCTCTGGTACCTGCTGGGTGTGTGGATCCCCTGTGCGGCTTGCTTAGGTCAGGACTCCGTGCACATACTTCTCTGGTGGGCTGGTGTATTTACTGCTCTGTGGTTTGCTGCTTGCAGTCCCCAGAGTGCAGACACAGCTGCAGCAAGGGTACGGGTGACAGCTGCGAAGTCACGGGGTGCTCTCATCACTCAGTCCCCGGGGAATGTTTCTTCCCCATCTCATGTTAGTAACATATAACATCCAGGGCAAAATGCTTTTCTGATAGGGGCAGAGACAGGCCAGAATTCTGCAGGAATTACACTGTTGCATTAATGCAGTTTTGAGCAGAAAAATCTCACTGTCCCTCTAGGGTAACTCATTGGCACGTCTGAGGACAATCACACACATATAAATAGAGGAAATCCAAAATAACTACATATCTGCTACCCCCATCTTTAGCTAAGGTCATAAGAATGAGCACATAACCGTTAGCCATGTCCATCCTCAGCTGCTGAGCTGATTGCTGGGCTGTGGCCGTGACACCTGCAGTGCCAGCGCATACAGCCACACTACACTGCCGTTTGTGGCACTGGAAACTGGCCCGATGCCCTTCAACAAGCAGGTGTGTAACAGTTTCTTGCCTTCATTTTCAGATTGAAGAAATGATAAACGAAGTAAAATTCAGTGAGTATGTGGATACCGGAGAACAAGTGACAAAAATCAATTTTGGGGATTTTATTAAACTTTATATAAATCATCGGCCTGCATTTGGCTTGCCAATGAAAACAATACGACAGGCGTTTCAGGTCCTTGGCTATGATAATGAGAATGGTGACAAAGCTATTGACAGAGGGGACTTGCTGTCGCTCCTTCAGTGCAGGGGTGAGTTATTTCTTTTCTAATGTTAGTTTTACGCTTGCTAGTTCTGTCTTCAATTTCAGAATGTATTCACAGCAGCAAAAAATTAATGTGAAGCTATAGCTTGGTAACAGGGCAGGCATGGGGAGCCACCTGCCTTAGGATTTTAAATTGAATGAGCACGTCTGTTGTCTCAGCTGTACTTCTCTTGCTGCTCTGGAGATCTCTGCTGGCCTGAAGGATCTCGTCTGTCAAACGATGAGCATGGATCTTGGCAGATCGTATCTTCCTCCAGTATACCCCTATCCAAATTAGCATTATCTTCACTTCACACAGGCTCCGGAAAGGTCATAGAAGAGAAGAGAGGGACAAGAAGGGAGGGATGAAAATGGTCAGTCTTGGACTGAAATCTGAAAAGATGTGTTGGTTTAATTCAGCTGAATCAGAAATAATGTCATAAGAATACATACAAAGATACTTACGGCCAATGCCAGAGTGGTAGATCATGTACTCCCATTGGCATGCTCCTGCTGTCAAAAAGGGGAGATTTTAGTGCAGCTGAGCACTAAGATGGGTAAAGGGAAGTGCTCCTTTTACTCAGTACGTCACCCAGTAATACTTGCAACAAAGATCTGTGTAAACCAAGGACTGAAGCAATGTGGGAAAGGTTAGTTATTTATATGGATGGTGTGAACATCCATAAATAGATAATTAGATAGGATAGAACAGTTTCATAACAGATCTATAACCTCATGCTTGAGGACACGAGCCAGCCAGTAGCTGGGAACAAACACTGTGTTCAGATCTCCCAGGATATTAGATTATGACTTTCCTGCTCTGTCTTCTTCCTTCTCTGTGCAGAAATGGCTGCAGGCATAGGCACAGGTCTACATGGTCCATGTTTTGTCCTGGGCCACAGGTTCTTCAGTGGGATCAGAAGTTCAGGCTCCTGCAAGCACAAAGTAGCCTCAACAGCTGTCTGCATCAGAGTTTCTCCATTTAATAATAGATATTTTTGCCCCAAATCCATGCAAGACACAAGAACCATCTTCCTTGGAATTAACATTTTCCAGTGCTATGATCACGTTTCAATTGGTGACATGGTCTGCATCTTAGAAAAAACAAATCTTCCAAACTACCCTATTTTGTTTGTTCACAGTTCGTGCTCAGGTTGCCTTACAGTTTTTGTGCTAATGACACGGTAACCCAAGGGCTGGTTTTGTTTTAATGCATACAGGAGAGCATATGATGGAGGATGAGCTGGCACTGTGTCTGTCTGCCCTGCTGGGCAGGCATCCAACGGGAGGAAGATCTGACCTGGACATGCGTGATCCCCCAGGTATGAAATTAGCATTCTGCACTGCACAGAGGCAGGGCTGATTCAATTCCCAAACAAAATGATTTAAATTGCAAGCCCATTACCCTGTTAGGCCAAGAGCTGTCAAAAGCACTCAGGATTGCAAGAACAGATATAGACTCATAGGTTGTCCTTCATCCACGCAACAGTTGTATGGGTGTAGCTAAAAATAAATGAACAACAAAATATAACTGGAACTTGACAGGATTACACTGCTGTTTATCTGCTGGCCTGCAACTGGAATTGGAAACACACAGTGGAAGGTTTACACGCCGAAGGCAAAAAAGGAATTCTACCATATGCAAATTACAGCATTGATTTCATCCAAGCAGCAGTACACACTGTAACAGAACGACCACATTTGTGTACATTTCATGTCCTAGCCTACCCCAGCCTAGAACAGGAACCCTTGTACTGCACGCACACAGTGCAGCCCCTGCATGCCTTTGGGATTGTAGGATCTCGTCAGACCAATGGAGTGCAGGAGATGTCTTTGGTCCCTTGACTCTTCTGAGGTGTAGGCATCCACTGCAAAGTGAGACAGCCCACAGACCTGGCAGTGTTTCCCTGATAGTGTGTGATGCACTAAACTAGTAAAACGGTACTTCATGATTACTGCATACATTGTTAAAAGCATTCAATTCATTTATTGCTACTTATAAATTTTACTGTTCTGGAATGTCATTTTTACACTGCTCTTGTGTGTCTCCTGTTGTTGTCATTACTGCTTTCCAGGTACAGCAGCTCTGATGGAAGAAGAAATTCCAGAGGAAATCACAGCAGAGAGATTCACTGCTGGCATTCTTGGCCTATCCACTGCTGAGCCAGAAAAAAGAGCAGTAAAATGAGATGGATAATTCATCTATGACGACTCAGAACTGTAGCTGCTGCCACCGTTTTCTACTCATTTCTACTCTCCAAACTCCTCAAGTACCTGTGACATATATGTGTTAATTAAAAACTGTTGCATAGCTTCAGATTATTCAAACTCTAGGTTAACCCCTCCTTTAGCACATGCCACAAGCCTATGGGATCACATCTATTTCCCAATTGTATGTGTTCCTAATACTGCACCCTCTGTCCCCTGCTACAGCAGGTTTTCATTTGGAAATGTCTTTGGAAGCATTTCTGCTGCCAAGGCATGGCCCACACCTCCAGTGCCCCCTTCAGAACTGGCTGAAATGTGGCCTGGGTAAACACGGTGCTTTCCAGAAAGGATCTTTGCAGAAAGCTGCACGAAAGCTCTGTTCTAATGACCTTGGTTCACTTGGGAGAACATCGGTCTGCAGGGAACACTGGGCAGCTGTAGGGCATGGCACAGTGATTGGTGCACTGTCTTTTTGCACAGATCACCCCTATCCCCAGCTAGAGCCTTCCTCGTGTTCTTTTCAGGTGGGCTTATACCAGCTGCAGTCTATTATACAAAGGGGATATTTATTCTTAACACCCAACAGCAAAAAAGCTATATAGAAGTATTGATTATATACACTGCTAAATGTTCTGTGCAAAATGTTTGGATAGGTTAGAACAGATTTGTAACTACACAGACAAAGCTGCCAGCAAGGAGCACTGTGGTATACATTAAAACCAGTTTCCTATTTCGGCCTTTAAAACTTTGTTTTCCCTTCTGAAAGCAGCAGCTCTAATTAGCAGCGCAATACCAATGGGACAGCATCTTACAGTGTTTGTATAAACAGCATAATGAGGCTGACACAAGTTGCCGTGGAAAGATCAGTGAAGTGCTGTTGAACACGCTTCCTTCTTTACATCATCCTCAGCATCAATTTGAATAATAATGTGGGCCCTCCAGAAGCGTTGCTCTCAGTGGCAATGTTTTTTAAACAGAGATCACTGCTACGCGCTCTGCCAGTGTCTGTGGTTGTGCAATTAGCACGGTGAGGTGTGCTGGTTTGTTAGGAGGTCCAGCAGCACAGTGCTTGGACTACTGCGGGTCTGGGAGGCACGTCTGTGTCAGGAGAGGGTGTACTGAGGAGAGGGTGCGTTGAGGAGCAGCTGAAGGTCGGGGGTTTGTTCAGCATGGGGGGGGCCGAGGAGAGGCCCCATGGCGGCCTGTGGCTCCTCACAGGGGTGCAAGGAGGGCCGGTGTTCATTTCTCTCGGGTGACCAACGACACGGCCTGAGGGAGCAGCACGGGGCTGTCAGGGGAGGGCGGCTATGAGGAAAAGGTTCTGCACCAGAGGGCAGTGGGCACACAACAGGCTGCCCAGGGCACGGTCCCTGACTGCTGGAGTTCAAGGACCGCTCGGACGACGCCATCAGGCACAGGGTTTGATTTTGGGCTGTTCCTGTGTGGAGCCTGGGGCTGGACTCGGTGATCTATACGGGTCCATTCTAACTCGGGGTGTTCTACGACTCTGTGGGTGTATCGGTGCTTGCGTTCTCACAGAAATGGCCGGAATCACTTTAGGCAGCTGAGAAACCCGACAGCCACCGCGTGTTGCGGAGCTGCGAGCATCCCGCGCAGATGTTTCTCTTCACAGGAAGCCCTTCACCCTCCGCCCGCCGCCAACAAAGCCTCCGGCTGCCGCCATCGGCGGCTCTCCTCGCGGCGCCCCTCCCGTCTTGCGCGCGCGCGCGGGCTGCCGGCGGCGGAGCGGGCTGCGCGTGCGCAGCGTGCGGGCCTCGGCGGGCGGGCGGAGCCGAGCGGCGCCGAGCGGAGCCGAGCGGCGCCGAAGCGAGCCGAGCCGTGGGAGCATTGTGCGTGCGGGCAGGACGGAGGGACGGACGCCGCGAGCCGCGCCGAGCGCTGCATTCCCGCCGCTGAGGCCGCCGCCCTGCCCCTCCCCTCCCTCCCCAAAGCCCCAGCAGCATGTCGGGCCGGTCGGTGCGGGCCGAGACCCGGAGCCGGGCGAAGGATGATATCAAGCGGGTGATGGCGGCCATCGAGAAAGTGCGCAAATGGTGAGCGGGCCGCGCCGCGCCGGGACCCCGCGCCGCTCCCCCTTCCCCTCCTCAGCGCCCCGCGGGGGCCCGAGCCCGGCGGGCGGCCGCGGGGGGCGGGGAGCGGCGGCACCCAGAAGCCATTTCGCCGCTGCCCGTCACACGGAGGCGGCGGCGTGTGAGGGCGAGAGGCGGCTCCATTGTGCGGCCGACCCCCGGCCCGGAGCCCCCGCGGCCCCACCGCCCCCGGAGCCCCTTAGCCGGGCCCTGCGGAGCGCAGCCTGCGCGGAGGGCTGCGTGCGGAGGGCTGCGTGTGGAGCTGCCCCTGGCGGGAGCGTCTTTCTTCTCAAAAAGCGTTCCGAATCCCGCTGTGAAACTCTTAACAGCCCGTTCGTAATTCCCACGTATTCCTTAACCCCGCAACTTTCCGAGCTGTGCGTTAACCCACCAACTTCACTGAGGTTTGTAGAGCTTCGCGGGCGCTTCCCCACGAAACGCCGTGTGGTCGCAAACCCCGAGCGGAGCAGGACAGAGAATAACTGCCGCCTGGGTTGGTCTTGTTGTGTACTTACAGGCTGTACCCCGGGCGGAACGGTGCACTTTTGTTTGGCCTTCAGCCTGTTTGGCCTTTTTTTTTGTCTTTTTTTTGTTCTGCTTGTATTGTGGAAATCAACACGAGGTGCTGGATCAGCGCGGGCACACGGTTGTGGCGGTGTTTTCAGGTGGGATAAGGAGCAGTGCCACAGTGAACCTCTTTCTCCACCGAGTTGGAGTCTTTGTGTCTTTGTGCGAGGAGCTTTGAGTACGTTTAAATGTTTGAAACCCACAGAAAGCCTTGCCTCTTTGGACCTGACGAAATAAGGAGCGTTTCTGTTGCTATCACGGATGACAGTTTGGTTTTGTTAAAAACAACAGAAATGGGCATGCTTGCTTTTTCTGGAGGCATGGATTTGTTCTGGAGGCATGGATTTGTTGCTTCTTGAGCACACAAATGGGCCAGTTGGCCGGAGCTGCACAAAGGACAGAACGTGTGCCTGATAATGCCGGGCACGGGATGGGGATTTCAGAGAATCCACCCTCTGTGTGTGGAGCCGAGCAGCCCGGCAGCGCAGTTCGATCGTGTTCAGGAACTCTCTTCTGCTCTGCTGCTGTTTTTAAGTGCTGTTTGCTTACTGACGGGTCAGCTTCAAAGGGTTGGAACGGTGTACAACGATGAGACAGTGCTTGTGATCACACAGCCACGTTGTTGGCTGT
The DNA here is from genome assembly GCA_002909625.1 of Bambusicola thoracicus. Lineage (NCBI taxonomy): Eukaryota > Metazoa > Chordata > Aves > Galliformes > Phasianidae > Bambusicola > Bambusicola thoracicus. The sequence goes on along the minus strand of PPHD01012956.1, from coordinate 6,528 downwards.
GTGGGACTGTACTATTTTGGCTGTAGGTATTTCATTCATGAGTGTAGCATACCTCCTTTGAGTCCTGGTTTGTGGATGTTGGAGCGGGGCAGAGGCAGGAGCTTGATCATTCAACAGATTGTCTGGTTCTTTTTCCCTTGGCGAGGGCGCTCTGCCGTCAAGTCAGTTGCTACAGCTTCACCTGTAGAACAAATCTTATAGCATAAATAGTTTGCTACACTTTAACCCTCACCAGAGCCACCTCGCTTTAAGCATGAGCGTCTTATTTTCAGGATTGCCCGGGCTATGTTGGGTGAAGAGGAATAGTCTTGGCCCACAAATAAGAAATATGATGTAATTTATGTACATAGGTAACAAAACTGCTTTTATTTTTATTAAAACGTAAAGAGGGCAGCAAAAACATGAAACTGGTAGGTGGACATGTGTTTAGTTCCAAGGGTTACTGTGCAGAACCATGCGGCATTTCTTCTGGTCAGAAGTATTTATGTGGCTTTTTGTGTCTGCATCCCACAAGTATTGCCTTGAACCATTTTTCCTATCTTTTTAAGGCAATCATGGTTTGATGGTGAATCTTATGATTCCCCCCCACCTGCAGTCAAGAGCAGTGGGGAAATTAGCCAGAGAAATTCAGTGTTCTGTGGTTTAAATGTTTTGAGAAGACTTGTGCTGTGAAACTGAACTTTATGCACTAGGAATTCCTGTCTCTTGAGAGGAGCCACATCGGCAACTTCAAGTGTGCATTTTCATTGGCTTAATGGGAGCAATTTGTTGCCATCCACAGCTCTTCTGTGGAGATGCAGGCGCTGAAGATTGAAATACCTTGCATACAACAGAGTTTCCTGGGACATGTGCACATGGAGCGCTGCAGTTCAGTACCAAACAGGAGCAGAGTCAGATTGTGCATACTGTGAATGTTGAATGGCTCCAGTGCATGCTGCCCTGCTTTACTGATGTGGGAAGGCGTGTGGCAGCCTTGCTTTGCAGCACTTTGCAGCTCCCATTGCCACATCTCTGTATGGGCACATGGGAAGTTGCTTTCCGTCAGTGCAGACTCCATTCCTTGGAAAATATGTTTTGTATTCTTAGACAGCGTGCCCTTCAATGCAGGTAGCCTGTCTTCACGTGTTGGTGGAGAGCCTGGTGCTTCTGGTGTTACTGCAACTTGGCTGAGAGTAGTAAACAGTGAAGCTGTTAGGATTTTATCTTGAGATTAATGCAGCCTTATCTCCTTTGTTTAAACCACTCCCGTGAATGAGCTTCTATTTTAGAAAACATGTAGCACGTGTCTTGCAGAATACATGGCTGTGTTGCATTCATGTGGCAACAGTGTTAAATCTTCATTACTAAGGGGGTTTTTGAACTTTCTTTTTAAGCATACTGATTTTTCTTTCAGTCTAGCTGGAAGAAAAACTGAGAATAAATGTAATGATGTGGGTTGTAAAAGGTACGGGGTTATTTTTGTTGTAAAGGTTGACAGGTATGTGTAGATTCTAAATAGTTCTCAAGAAGAGGGGCAGAATGTACTGTGCCCTCAGCCAGCATAGGAAAGCAGTGGAAACACTGTCACAAATGCTGGATTTATTAAATGAAATAAAACACAGTTATTTGCAGGAAGAACTGTGATGGGTAGCAGGGAAGTACTAGAGTGCTGAGCTTTGGGACAGGTGCACAGACATTTGTGCCACGGTCTGGCTGCTGGGAATAGGTATCCTGGTCAAGAGAATGCAGCAGGATGAGGAAAACTTGTTGTATTGACTTGTCGTCAACTTGCAGGACCTTTGCATAAATCATATGGCAGTTTTCTGCCTCTTTTATCAAAGCTTCACACAATGTCATAAAGAAGAGGTGAACTTGGACCACTGCTGGAAATAGTATCGGAAAGTGCTATGCATCTGTTACAGAAAGGAACTGGTTGCAGGAGAGGCGTGACTTTGGAACAAAGCAGATAGTGAGCGGAGTAACCATAGACCATGAGATGATGTGACCTGGTAATGTCGGTTGGGATCTCTCAATGTAGCTAGCTAAAGCAGAACTTCTGGTCTGTGGCTGTCCGTTTGTTGTCTCCATTCATGCTTGCTAAAATATTTTTATATGGAATGTAATGCAAAGGAGCTTCTGCAGCTTTTCCTGCTCTTGCTTCCTTCTTAAAATAGATTTTAATTTCAAAAAGTAGTTCGGGTACAGAACTTCTTAATGTGATGTCTTTGGAGAGGAGTGCTGCTGCCAGGTTGCTCCGTTGGCCAGGCTGCAGTGGCTGTGTGGCTGCCTGCAAAGGCTGCAGTATGCCTGGTGGCAGCTGAAGTAAAAATACCTGGTGTGTGCGAGGGAACTGTTCAGAAGTATAGCAGTCCGAATGCAGTTACCATGGATGAATTACAGTATGGATTTTCTGGCTTGTGGTTATTTCTTGTTGAGCCAGAATATGCTCGCTGACTTCAGTGCAAGTTGGACGTATGTAAAAGGTAGAGCTTTGTCATATGTAAACCATGTTTCTCATTACTGTAAGAAAGGCTGCGTGCTACAACGTGGAACTCAACAGAACTCCTCAGAACGTGCTGGCATGTACAAGTTGGAGACTGCTACTGCAGCATGCTTGGCTAAAGTTAGAGAGAAGGGGCCCTTGACTGTTAGTGTTTGACCGTTATTGTGTGTCCACTCACACTGCTTGACACTTCATTGTATTTGCAGCATGGTCAAGAAACACCCCGTGTATTTGGGGCTACTTCCAGTTAGTCACTGGATGGACATCTGCATAGAAATAGGCGTGCTCTGAAAGCAAGCCTCCATTTCAAAAACATCTTTATTTGTGCATCTGACAGCACTTTGTGTGTATAATAATGGCATTTTCTTTCCCATCCCCCTTTCTCCTTTGCTTGATCCCACAGGGAGGTCATAATTCTGTGATTTTCACCAAACTCTGTTGCAATGCAAGTGAGTGTGATGTGATAAATTCAGCATTATGACGTCACTTCATGATCATCAACAGAAGATGGGGTATGTGGGAGCAAATCCTTGTGTAAATACAAATCACTATGATAAATGGTAGGCATGGTAAAAAGCCAAACAAGTGTGGAAGCCTTTTCTTGAATGACGATATATTGGCAGCAAAGGCTTTCTGTTTCTGTGCCATCAAATGTTTCTAGCACTTGTTACTGCTGCAGAAGCTGCCTTGACACTTTATGTATGAGTGTAATATACACTGCCATGTTTGCTCACCAGTATATTACTTTTATACATGGCATTTATACTCAATTTTGGAGCTTTAGTGTTAATAAACGAAATATAAACACATTTAAGTGTCTTGGGCTATTTGAAATGGGAAAATAAGTGTATAATTATATAGCTTCTAGGACATTAATATGCCTCAGGCATAACCACTGAAGAAGTGTTGATATTAATGCTTACCCTACCTATCTTTGGCTGTCCTTAAAATGCTGTGTAGATATGGTTCCGGATTTAAGAATGTTTTAACATGATTCCAGATACACATATGGATTTTGTTTCCATTGCATAAAATAGTTTCTGCATTGACTGTAACCAAAATGTTTAAGATATTTTTCAGTGTGGAAGATTAAAGCAAAGAAAATTAGAGTATGTATTTCAAGTTATACCATTTCCTTTGTTTTTATGCTTGGGTCATTCATGGACAAACAGAAGTTTTGAAACCAGAACAAAAATGTTGGTTTTTCTTAGATGCAATGAAACTATGGAGTTTGTCAGATAGATGAGAACAAGTGAAATTGAGAACTACTGCATTTTTAGCCAGGTTAGCTGTCAGGCTCATGGTGGGCTTTCACCTTTTCCAGTCCACTGCTCAACGTGTGGATCAATCTCTGTAACAGAGTACGGTGCCATAGAAATTCCAACCCAGCGATTGCCTACCAAAGGTGAAATAGCATCAGCGGGTGCAGTTCTGGGCAGTATCTCAGGATAAATGGATTCAGCAGCAGATGGGTTTTGTAGACAGGAAGCCATGTGCAGAAGCTACTTGGGATTTCCCAATAGAAGAGGGGACAAGAGCTCACAAATTCCACGATTCCGCTCCAGCAATTGGTCTCTGAGAATATTTAGTGGTTTGGGCAGCACTTAGCAAACTTCAATGTTTGTAGGCAGCATAAATAAATTGTCAGCTCTAAATAAATAAAAAGCAGTGTCCCTGTTCAGCAGTGGTGACTTTACACAAAAGATAAAAGCTGAGGGTTCGAAGTAGGAATGGTTGGGGGGGGAGGGGGAGTTTGTGATTTTTGTGTTGATTCTTCATGGAAATACCGTAAATACTATAAATAATAACCTGAGCTTTGTGTTTGCAATACATGTCTTGATTTCTGGAGTTTATGCTGTTGATCTTAAATGTCTGAAAGTCATTACATTTCTTCGTTAACAGACTTGTGTTTGTGCTGCCATCTTTTTTCCTATTAATACTTTTCTGGTCTTAAACTGACAATGCTGCAAATGCTTATACGTGTCAAATATCTGAATAACAGCACTTTGATGTCTGGTTTTCTTTTTAACCGTGTTTGCAGGATTGGGATGTTGGTGTACTTCCATCACAGTATATCCCTATTCCCATTGCTGTCTGAATTACTGTGTATTGAAATCAGAGAAAAAATCCCTGTAGCTGAAGGTTATCAGAACTTACAGTGGTATTTAGAAGCTCAGAAGAATTAAAATGTCAGGGCTAACTTAAATACTAGAAGGAAAAGTTACTAATATAGGTTTCCTCCTGTGTTCTACAGTCTGTCCAGTGAAGATGCTGTGTGAGGCTGCTTTGAGATGCTAACAGGTATCTTGAACTTTTGGTTTTCCGGTGCAGCATCTCTAAGTAATATTTTGCTATAGGAAAAGGCTACAATCTCGATAAGAAAAGAAAAAAAAAAAAAAAAAAAAAAAAAGAAATATTTATTCACCTCTCCTACGCCCAAACCAAAAGCCCAACTGGTTTTATTTCCATAACTTCAAAGGTTTTCCAAACTAGAAATGAGCTTAGTTTGACTTGTATTCTTAAAAAATGTGTATATCATGATCATGTCTTCACAGTTAAGTATGCTCTCATTACTGATGTGCTCTCATCTCCACTGCCATTTTTATCACCCCAAGCAGTAGAGCTCCAAATTAGTATAACATTGTTTCTTGACATACTTCAGCCATCTACTGTACATAAATGGATGTATCTAAATGCACAGAGGAAAAGCTGCTCTAGGAAGAACAGTGGGAAAGAAACGGGTCTGAAATAGTTCTGTGCTTTAATTAAAATATCCTTGTGGACAGATCCAAAATGTATCAAATTGCCATTTATAGCTTCTCTTTTTTTAAACAGGGAAGTGTCTCCTCTAGAGGGAAAACAAATAAGATTGGCTTTCATAGCTAAAACAAATAGTGAGGAGGATGTTTGTGGCATTTGTACACCGTGGCTGCTTTAGATGCTGGAAGCCCTTTCTAGAAATGGAGATATCACATATGTCACATATGGAGTCACATCCAGCTTCTCCCATCCTGCAAAGTACATTATCATTTTAATCTATACCTTCCAAAATTCCAAGACTATTCTAAACGTGTTTTTAAAAACAAAATAAAAATGCTTGAGATCTCATGCCAAATTAATTTCAAATGTTCATGAATATTTAAGGGAATTAGTCCTTGTTGTTAACTTCTAATTGATCCATTTGCAGAGCTCTGTTGCAAACCCAGGAACCAGCAGTGGTGATCTGTGACCTGAAAACTGATCACAGAAATGTGATGAAATTTCTCTGGCATTCTGAACCTTCCTTTAATGTTCTCATGCAAAGACCTCAAGGAATTCCTCCTGTAACTAAGCACTCAGCATCTATTCCTTCTCCGCACTCTGTGTCTGTGTGACCCCCTAATGTAGTGACACCCTCCGGCCACATTTCCTTTGCAATTTGTCAGTGTTATGACTTCACGGCTGGCTGGCAGGGGTCTGCAGAGTGCTGTAGGTTATGCATTTCCCCCCTGATAGTGTTCTCAGCCTTCCCTATCTGAGCAAGCCAGGCTTTCCTGAGTCTGAATTCTGCATCACAGCACATAGTGGTACCAGCAGGGCTGTTGGTTCTAAGGCCAGGGTTTCAGAGTTGTCTGAAAGGAGTGTTGAGCGATTGTTAAACTGCTAACAGCAAATGACTACCCAGAAAGAAACCTCAAATGATCAAAATACATTTAGTTTTTTAATACCATTAAACAGCTTCATGACAATCAAAACACACTGGTCTGTCTAAAACCTCTTCAGCTCTCTAGAACTGTAAGTGAAGATTGTGTTAAACCTGCATTTTCATTAGCTGTTCTTCTTAGCTGTATCATTAATCCTGGTGTTATTACTGCTACTGCAGTTACTCACCCAGTCAAGCAGCAGCCCTCAGAAATCTGGAGGTTAGCAGTGCTCTAACAGATTTTTGAAACGCAGAGAACAATTTGCAAAATGCAGTTCTAAAGACGAGGTAATAGAGATCATCCTACTTACTAGCCTATTTAAATCCTTGACAACTTACAATAGTAGATCGCTTCGTTTTGAAT